>JAGFPH010003587.1:90863-120567 GCA_018207615.1 Philaenus spumarius | reverse complement strand
CGTAAGTAAAGTACTTTATAATAAAAGTCACATAGACGGACATAATAAATTTTATTCATTATAACCAGTGACTTGGATACAAAACAATGAGTTTTAAATATATATGCATATGTTTACAACAAACATATGCATATATATTATGAAACCATCGTTGTAAAACTGCAGACGTCTAAATCAGCTGACGCTGAGCACAAGGAAATGACTAAAACTCGCCACTTTTGAGGTACATAACTTTTGACAGATATGTTTTGAGAAAAAGATAATATCGGCGTTGGTTTTCTCTAGATTTCAACTTTCTACCACTGCCTTCAAATCATCCTTCACGAGTATGGTTTCTTAGGTGTGATTTTCGGAAACCCTTGAATTGGTCAGTTTTAACATATGAGAAAACTCATTTTACAATCGATATTTCTATTATAAATCGATATACTTTTATATCATTTGTATCGTTTTGAAAAGAAAACTCTGATGTTTCTTATAGTGTTCCGTTATATTGATTTAGATTTCATATGCAGATACGTTCTGAGAGGATCTCAGATTCCAGGGAACCGGAGTTTTGCCTACGGGTGTCAGGTAGATGGGGGGGATGCCGTCGGCAACCTCTTGGTGCGGAGATTTGCCTACGGTGGGGGCGGGAGAAAGAGAGTGTGAGGGAGGGAGAGAGACACCGTTTCTTGTAGTGATTATTAAAGACCATCCACCTTTCTCGTAATTATAATACGACGAAATATTATAATTATACAAATATTATAATCATACTGTTATCGGCAAAATTTTGTGACTAAACAGTTTAGGTAAGTCCTCTAGTTTTTTTTTTTAATTCTAATTATATAAAGTGATAATACGACGAAATATTATAATTATACAAATATTATAATCATACTGTTATCGGCAAAATACTGTGACTAAACAGTTTAGGTAAGTCCTCTAATTTTTTTTTTATTCTAATTCTATAAAGTGATAATACGGTACCTGTAAAGCAATAATTTTTGTACCTGGCAGAATTCTTTCTTTTATAATCGCTAGAAGAGTCTCTTTGTCTCTCTTCTCTACAGGAAGCTCCCCCTCTCACGCCCACCCCCAACCGTAGGCAAAACTCCGCAGTATGAGGAATTCGCGGATAGGGACCCTTTCTACCTGATACCCGTAGGCAAAACTCCTACACTCCAGATTCCAGTACGCCATTGTCCCCTTGCGGTTTTGTAGTAGGCCTAGGTACATAAAAACTGTTTTTTTAACAAAATTTTTTGAGATTAATAATATTTTTTTAAGCCATTCTATTTAGAACTAAATTACAAAACCTTTGTAAATATGGAAAAAATAAACAAATTTTTATTATTTTTTATAAAGTTGTATTTTTTGCTTCCGTTAATAACAACTTTAAAAAATGTATATCAAAAACATGCTGGTTACGTTAGTGAATTATATTGACTTTTTTCTACAAAAAAGCTACTGAACACGATTAGATTTCGATATAACTACTATTCTTTGGGAATTCTTTTTACAAAAATGCTTGCAAAACTCACCATTCTGGAGACATTACATTGACCACTTCTAGGATAAAGAATGGTGTAAAAACCACACTCTAAACCAAAATATAGAAAAAACTCAATTTTAAATTTCGTTTTAAATTAGGCTTTTTCTTTAGCAGTTTAGAACACGACTATCCACTAATGCAGACTATTTTTGTAACACCCTGCAAATAACAACGAATCCAAAATACTTAAACTTTCAAATATATTTTATAAACTGATTTAGGCCTACTCCCTGCTTACCGTTGACATCCAGTATAGTGACTACAACCAGACATGGGGCTACAAACACTGCATCTGTCCCTAGGACAGTAAGATTATAAGTGTCCTTTGTCTCTCGGTCCAACTGTCCGCACACATACACCTGTCCCGTGTCTGTCACGCAGAACTGTGTAAACTGGTCACCATGTGTTATAGAGTATTGCATTGGTTTCTGCGCATGAGCGTCCAGGTCCGACGTAGACAGCTGTAGGATTACCGTGCCTATGTGTGCATCCTCGTTTACTGTAAACACACAGTTGGTATATTATACAGGATGTCTTGCAATCATTCTACCAATATTTACCATGTTATTCCGAAGGTCAAAACTAGCAAATGATACAATATAACATCGCATATATGCGTCGCACGGTTCATCGCCGAAGACGATCGTTACACTATTAAGCAATATACATAGACCAAGACAAACAGTTTTGACATTCGCCATAGATCATGGCGGTAAAACAGAATTCCCAGTAATTGTTACTTGAGAAGGGGGGAGCAATTTTCCTGAGAATTTCGCATCTAAACGTTTCCATGTAAAAGATCATTTAGCGGAATTCACACTATAAAATTTCTAGCTTTCAAAATCGCCAAAGTTGCGGACCAAACACCGCATATGAGTGTCAGACCTTCTTATATTCTGAGACCAATAAATCAGGTCTTTAAAATATACTAGTACTTCAAAATTAGCAGTTAAATAACAAAATAATACTGCCACAAATATGCGACGTCAGTCTATTTAAACTAGACCAAGCGTCGCACATTTGCTTCAGTCCGTGGATAAAAACGGGCCGTCGCATATATGCGGCGCTAGTCTATGCGTACTGAACAATGTTACTATGGTAGTACCCAAAGTGTTGAAGATTGCATGTGGGGTGTGTATGTGTGTGTTAAAAAAAAATATTTCAAGGACGGTTTAAAACAAATTCATGATACTCAGCATGCAACTTTGTCAGTTGGTTTACCCACATTTTATAAATTTAATTTTGCTACGGTTATCCGTTTCAAAATGACGGCGGGTTCAAAATTTTCAAAGTTGAATATCTAAACAACTAATAATGTTACAAAAAATTTTAAAAACAAAAAATGTAGACAATTTAAAGAATAATCTAACGGTGTATCACATTTTATTATTGAGTGATAACTGAGAAAATGCCATAATTCTGGCTGAAAGTGGTTTCCGTGATTTTATAAGTGGCGTATTAGACTAAATAAACAGATTACTGTAATTTATATGTAAAATTAGATACAAATTAATATTTTTTGTTTCTCCAGTTAATAATTTAAAAATTATTTTCTACCTCATTGATGGATAGAAAGAACCAGTTATGACAGCAAGCTGAAAAGTACCCTTATAAAAAGCATTGACTGGAAAATGAACTCAATTAATTTTATATGTGCACTTTCCCTCCAGCTAAATCGTATGTTAGCAAAACAACTGCTGAAACCACAATGCATCTATGCAACTCTGTATGTATGTATTCTTGGCATAACCTCAATTGTTTTTGTAAATATAATGTTCATGTTTTAATAAAGTTTCTTCCGTAGTGAAATGCAAATTTTTTACTAAAACTGCTGCTGGTGGAAAAATGTTGTGTGTTTAAGGAGAGAAAGTACCTTAGTCGCCCTCAAGAAAATAACCTTCGGGGCTACAAAGTGATTTTCATCAAACCATTTTACCCAATTTTCAAACAACTGAAAATATGTATTCAATTATTTGTTTGTGATAACAGCATATTGTTGTGGTTACAGTGTTGGTATAGGATGCCGGGTTGAACGAACCAATTATTAGACATAACTATTATCCTTCATAAGAATGTTTTGACAGCTACTTCATCAGTTAAGGAATTAAAAGGGCTACAAATAAGGTGTATTGAAATTTTTTTATTAGAATTAAGTTTTTTTAATAATTCAGGTTTGAAATTGTCAAAAAGCAGCCATTTTGAAACGCTTAATTGGATGTAATAGCTTTTTTTTAAATATGCCATTGTTAAGTTAAACTTCAAACCGTTCTCTAGATATGAATTATTTTGTAAAAGAAAGGATATCTGGAAAACGAAGGGTTTTTGGAAATAATCTTCATTTTCTCTTTATTTGGACCCAGGGGACAATATCATGAAATGTGTGCAAAGAGTTTGGAGAAACTAACTAAATTAGTAAATATTACAATAGAAAGCTATCTTCGCTAATCCTAATTTACAATACTGATTATGAATGTCTTGTTTCAGTGTTTTAAACAATTTAGTTAAAAATCAATTAAGTTGTTTATTAAATAGTGAACAAATTCATATAATTGAACCGCTGACGTGAGTTGATCGAATTTAAAAAAATAATTATATATGTTTTAGGGTTTCAACCGACTATTTGGAAAATTTGTCTACTCACGAAGGCGCTGAATAGCTGCCTGCGTGTAGGAAATATATTAGTAGAATTTGTTTGTAACTCAGCCTCCAGCCCCGGCTCACGTACTGCTTCGTTCCACTCATCGACCACATAAGACCAATAGATGGAGCATGTCTATAAAGCTAACACTATAGCGGGTGGAGCCAGGTCGGCCATCTTGTCTGGGTCAAAAAGACATAAATGGCGCTCTCAACTTTGAATTATGCCAATGCTCTCGTTTCACTCAACCTGTGATTTAACATACTTAGAGTAAAGTTAAAATTTTGAAACTTCGCAAGTGTAAAGTTGACAAGTTGTGAGTGCTAATGAAATGAATTAAAAATGAAATAACACTACTTTAGCCTTTTTAACACAAAAATAACTTTAAATTTTTATATACATTTTTAATCATGACATAAAAAAAGTTCGCTTGCTACTACTTTTTTATTTTTTGGTCAGGTACGTTAAAAAACGGTGAAAATTGTAGCCTTAGAACTGAATTTTACTAATCCTATTTTTTTTTTAATTTGCTCCTTTAGTTTCGTAGATAACTCAGTTAAAGTTAAAAAGTTTTGCCGCGGCGGAAAGAGCGTTCCGCCCATCGACCTGCAAGTGTTGGTATGGCAAATTCGTTGTAGATACTGCATGTATATTTATTTGTATTAACGACTACTGTAATGACATTTTTGTGATAACTAGTATATTACTAATACTATATCAATAAACAAAGTTAAGTTTTTGTTAATGTCTAGTACTTTAACGGGAAAGGTTTCATTCCTGAAATACCGTTTAATATTTTATGGCGTCTCAATTAATTTTTTTAATTTTAGATATTGTCATAAATTTTTAATTAGTGGACTAGAAATATTGATTGTACTGAAAAGCATTAATTAAGCCTGACATTATTTAATACAAATTGTTTAGTATCTATTGACATAATATTAAAATTAAGTGGGTAGAGATCCGAAAATACTTTGAAAATAAAATCTTTTCTTACATTACCTGAAATTGTCGTATATAAATGTTATATTGAAATAGTATAGGACATAAAGACAATGAAAAAATATGTTTTTAAAGTTTATTTTTACAATGTAAAGTAGTAAAAGTTGAAAATCTATAGTATGTGAACTCTAATCGAGCAAAGAATATAATATTGGATTGAATCAAATCACATAGTTGTATATAGCCTAATAACATTAAAAGATTTTAATTTTGTTTGTGTTCAAAATTTGATAATATAGTTATTTTTATTGGTGATTACAATGAAGTTTGAAAGTGAAACATAGGCTACTAATATACAAATATTTATACTATTTTTAAGGTTCGAAATATAATGATAATCTTACAGAAGTGCTACTATTATTAGTGAATACAAACAAGTTTGATTTTTGAATATGGATTACAAACATTAAATAATTTGTACAATTCTATTTCACAAACATGTTCACTGGCCCATAAATGTAATTGCTTTTGAAAGGTGATTCCTTAACTTTGTTTTGTGCATGGTTTCGGTTATTTTTTTGGAGTAATGATGCAGCCTAATTTTGAAAAACCGTTTGCAAATTGATTTCATCAGAAGGATGATGTGGTTTTGATCGAGCTACTGGCGTTGACGCTCGCGTCTAGGGTGAGTCATGCCTATCCTCCGCCATCTTGTCTGGGTCAGGCGGACAGCTCGGCTTCACCGGCCGACTAGCTATGGCTCCATCTATTGGTCTTATGTCGTCGATGGTTCCACTTGAGGCCTCGGCTTATGGACTGCGTTCCTTTGCTCGCAGCGTACAAACTTGGCCGTTGTGTCTCGGATCGGAAGATGCCCCACAGTAAAACCAACTGGGTACATTCTATGGTATTTTACGTTTTGATCGTTGTTGGGGGAACCAAGCGATCCATAAGGTCGTGTAAAACAATGTGCAGAATAATATCCTTCATTTATTTTGTTAGATAAAACTCTGAAAAAGTTTCACTCTTGCACGAAAACCTCAAAAAATAGTTTTTGTAACAAAAACAAGCTTCCCGTTTTTAAATACTTTTTTCTAACGAACTCGTCCGAGCGACCTAAACAACCCGACAGGTGTACCAAATTGGGACCACATCGGACTTATAAAGGGCCCGCTAGAGTGCGAACACAAACTTACATATATCTTATCTTCTAAAGCGAGAGATAATTGTCTGTCTGCTAAATGGATCTGGAATCTCCGTCTAAGGATTTTTGATTTTTTGATTTTATATGGAGCTTTTGGCCACGAGAAATCGATTGGAAATGGTCACCAGTCTGGGAAAATTCGTTTTCTACGTCTTTTTATTAAATTAAAAAGTGAAATTTGTCCATTTTAAACAATACAAAGCACAGCTGATGCAAATGTTTTCAATGTCATTACAATAATCATCTGTTTTCTTTTAAACGAAGCACAGCTGATGCAAATGTTTTCAATGCCATTACAATAATCATCTGTTTTCTTTTAAACTGTATTTTATTAGAGGTAAGCCTAATGTTGTATCTATTTATAGTTACCATGGCAACGAATACTTCTGCTAAATAAACATACCCTTTATTTAGTTGTTTAATGTTATAGACCTGACATAAACGATGTTCACGGAAATTTGCAATAATAGTTATTGACGTGAGCGAACTAGGCCCTGCGTATAATCGAGCTTTAGCTCGGTCTCCTGGTACTAATTCTTAATGACACCCCAAAAGGTTTTCTGGGGAATATGTTCGGTGCTAATTTACTACTCCCGACCTTAAGATTTACCCATAAGGGTCACTGCAAAAGCTCATTCTTCCTATGAAAATTAGCTAATAACTATTCATGAAGGAAAACACTTCATCAATAATTGTAAAAGACATATTTTCCACGTTACCTGCAGTTTGATAAACAGTTTGTGAGAAGCGATGTGGGTTATCATTCACATCCAATATAGATACACGCACACTAGCGCTAGACGATGATCCAGGGTGTGACGCAACGTAGGCTACTACTGTCATGTCGTAGTGTTGTCGTGTTTCTCTGTCCAAAGCTACAACAGTTTCTATCCACCCCGTATACGGATTGACTGCAAAGTCACCGTTTTCAGGATACAAACTGTATTGAACAGAAGAGCCGTCACTGCCCACCGCCTCTGCCAACACTGAAATTGAATTCAATTAGAGATAAATCAAATACGATCTTGTTTAATCAAATTCAATTCGATGAATGATGTCTTGTGCAAACTAATATTATACAAAACTTGAGGTCTCGGCTGGAGTGAAATAAAGTTACTGAGTTGACTACAGCGCTGCAAGTGGCAGAGCTCTGCACTACTATATAGAGGGTGTTCGCAAAATCCTTAGCGGGCTATACATGGTCGGATTGAATACAATGAAATAAATACAAAAATGTTCAGCAACTTTTTTTTCAAATTCGGCTTAGTTAAGTCGCAATCCGACATTTTGTTTTTTACAAAAACTCACTGTAACTCCAAAAATAAATATCGAGTTTTAATTGTTAATAAGAATTTTGTATGTTACGATTTACAAGAATACCGGAGACAAAGAATTTATTTTTATAATTTTCAAAAAGTTACAAATTTTTAAGGTGGAATATCTTGAAAACCGTTAACTTAAAAAACTATGTAAAAAGGACAAAATATCTTTATTTTTAAATGACAGACAAACGCTTTTTATCGTTTCTATAGGTCGAAGGATAATTAACAAAAACGAAAAACGAAATTTCTTGGTCATTGTCTACAACAACCAAAATTAGCCTAAAACTACTTTTTTTGAATGTTAATAGTTTTAATAGATAAGATAAAATCCATTGCTCTGAAATGCATTAAAAATTCAAATGTGGCTCTTAACCATTTCAAAATCGCGACTGATAATACGCTTCAATAATGCTAAAAAACACATCAAATGCTAAAATTTTATCAAAATAGCAACAAAAAAGGGTACCTACTTACGTATTAAACGAAGGCCACTTTTTATAGACGTTTTTTATTACATACTATATTTAGTAGTAACATAGCAACCGAAAATACTGTGACTAAATACTATTAATAGGTTAGAACTTTAGGCTATTTAGTTTTTATTGTTCTTGCATTCTTGTTGTCAACTAAAACAATACCTAACCTAGCAAGGTTTAAAAAAATAGTGGCCTCCGTATAGTACGTAAGTACCCAAAAATGTAACTGCACCAACTGCAGTTTTGTATCTTCAGCAGCCATTTTCTATTCATTGAAAATTCTTATTCCAAATTTAAACTCGATATCCATCTATTTATATAGTTACATTGAGTTTTTCTAAAAAAAAACAAATGGCGAATTGCAGCTAAACTAAGCCAAATTCGAAAAAATGTTACTGAACATTTTTTAAATTTATTTCAACTAATACAATCCGATCCTGTATAGCCCGCAACAGTATTTAGGGACATCCTGTATACCTTTGGGTTTTAGTATCTCCTCATTCTTCCGCTTGCAAATATAGGGCAGTTTCATAAAATAATGTGAGTCACCTAAAAGCTAATATTAAGTTGCAATACCCTTATTTACAGGGTGTATTAAAAAATCTATAAATTTTATCAAACACAGCTCCTTAACACATTATTCAAAACCAACGGATATGTTTTTCTTTCTATATCAAAGCCGACTAAAGAATACCTTTGCCAGACGGCCAATAGGATAAGCGCGCAGCGTTGTTATATCTACTAGCCTCGAACACTCCTGGTATTTACCGCTCGAGGCTTGATCGCACAGTTTAAAGAATTATAAATGCGTTGAGTCAGCATCAGTCAGATAGAAGCGTGGGAAGAACGTGACAACGTCGCACTACGGCGATTGGAGCGTTCAAGGTCTCGGTGTACACAAGCCCGTCCCTCAACGGTATTCTTTAGTGGGCTTTGATATAGTATTCCTCCGTGAATAAGTTAACGTAGTAACCACCAGAGTGCAGAGTAAACACTCGAGTAGGATCATACATTTTTCGCGGATTTGATTCCAAAATACATAAGATGTTTTCGCCATGAATTATACAAGTTTTTTTAATAGCGTGTACTTGAAAGGTACGGTACTTTTAATATTACGTTTTTGATATTTTCAATATACTATTTTGATTTTGTTATAATTCAAAGATCAAATTTAGTAAAAACTAATTTTTAAAACAAGAGACAGAGTAACCATATTCAGACTTCCCGTCCTTTAAAATGAGTTAGGTATTCAGAATTATGTTCTAATCATTGTTACTGAAGAAATCTTGGGACGCGTTTAACATTGCTCTTATGGGCGTTGAAATACAAAATGGCCGTTCATTCTGCCGATCCTTAAGTTGGAGCATAAAATATTCAGGATATATTCTATTATATACTTATTTACATTAAAAAGACTTACCGTCCGTTGGCCAATTACTGCATTATTCCTATTGTTGTTTTTAGAACTGACAGTAGATTCTAGTGGAGTGTACTAAACCCACTTCTAAAAACATTAACCAACAGGTAAACGGTAACCGTACTATAATAACAATTATGGTTGTAACTCAGTTGTAATTTATTTGCAGCTCAAATGTCACTGAGGATGACGACTTTGCGTTGAAACGCGTTTGACAGTCAAACGTATTTTGTGATAATCGAGTTTTATGTTTTATTTTTTAGAAATGGTATGACATTGTTAATTCTTTTCCTTTGTTCGTTTAAGATTATTCTTTTTTAATGCATTTGGTATACTTATGCAGGGTGATCAGGAAGAAACACTTTCAGGACGTGTTCTACTAGAGAAAATAAAGAAAAAAGTTGTAAGTTAAAAATTTAATGTAAAATATCAGTACTATTATTGTTAAAGGAAATACCAAGAAATCATGTTTTGAGTTTTTAGACGATAACTCAAAACGGGATAATCTTTTGAGCTAAGGGAAAATTAAAAAAAAATAAATCTTTGGTTTGTTATTGAAAAATTCACTTTTATGTTTTGTTAAAATTATTTTGTAAAGTTACCGGTTTTCGAGATATTTTTCTTACAATTTTTAAACGTGCGCTTTTTGAAAATATTTTACAAAACGTTTGGGGTTGTTCATATTACAATTATATTCCATACCAAATATGCATCGAAAATTTTCGTTCGATGTATTTCATACATCCAAAGATATTAAAGTGTTTTGTCAAAAAAATCTAAATGAAAAGCAAAGCACTTCCGTAAATATGTTTATATAAATATTTTCCTTTATTTTCACTTGTAGAATAAGTCCTGAAAGTTTGTCCGTTTCTTCCTGAATCACCCTGTATAATTAGTTGTTTACTATTACAAACTGTAAAGATAACAAGCAGTTTTAGATATTGAATGATGTTAATATATTTTCACGTGAGTTGGCTGTTTAAATATCTTCTAATAAACTAATTTATGAAGTTATATTCGAAAATTATTTCTCAATAAAACTCAGTACATATAAAAAAGTAAATGTGTGCTGTAGTGGGAACCCCCTCAGCGACATAGTTCATCACCCCTTTTCTTCATTTTTTTACCAGCCTTAACGGCAACATACACACATAATTTTAATCTTTCAATTGCCGTTTATTATTAGTTTATTTTTTATACAAATACTAGTGGACCCGGCAATGCTTCGCTATTGCTTAATTTAATTTTAAGGGTAGTTATCAAATTTCATTTTTTTGACTTAAGTTATTGAATTGCAAATGGTGTTCATGTCACTTAGGAATAATATTGCAGTACACAAATTTAGATTTATAGTTTGTAGAAAGTTAGTACAATTTTATTTTATTGTATTAAACTACCCTATTTAAATTTATTTGATTGTAGTGACCATTTTTATTCTCTAAACAATTCTAGTAGTATATACTAATATGTGTAAATTGTGAAATTTTAGTGAAATTAGTTGAGTTGTTTTTGAGAATATAGACAAATTAAATGTACTTTTTTATTGAATTTAAAAGGTAATTATTACATTTCATTCCTTTGGCTTAAGTAATCAAATTTCAAATGTTTTTCTTTTTAAATAATATTATAATATTACATAATTTTAGCTTTTTTAGCTTGTAGGGTGTTAGTTTAATTTATTGTATAGGGGTAGTAACTCATTTCAACCCCTTAGACTGTAGTAATTGTAACTTCTAAACACTCCTAATAATGGATAAACTGTGAAATTTTTAGTGAAATTGGTCGAATGGTTTTTGAGTCTATAATGACAAAGAAAAAAGAACCAAAGACACAAAGAAAAAAACATTTATTTTTATATATTGTACAGATATAGAATACAGTACATTAACATGTCTTGAATCTTGCCAAACACAGAAATAGGCTACATCAACTTTCAAATTGAATGCAATTTTATATGTAGGCCATATAACTATGGTAAAAATAAGAAAAAACATATTCCTGACTTATCATTGTATATTAACGATTCTTGCCATCAATATTATTTAATTAGAAGAGTACATTCAGAAGAACACTGATTGAAAATTGTATATGTGAGATGAATTATTCTATCGGCAGTACACCACTGAAATGTTTGAAATGTGTGATATGCCTTGAATGTGATCGACTTTAAACCATGCAGTTTTTCACAAAATTTAATTTATAATTGAACTAGCTGACCCGGCAAACGTTGTTTTGCCATATAAATAATTTTCAAGTAATTTCTAGTGTAGACAAAAAATAGCTTAATTATTGAAGTTTGTAAGAATGTGGTATATGCGTGAAATAGGCATGGAGCGCTGTGAACGATGAGGGAATATATAAATAACAAAAGGCAAACATTATTTTTAAGTTATTATAATTTATTCATATGTTATATGTTGCCGTTAACTTATTTACTTACTTCTTAGTACGGGCTTCCAGCATCAATCGTAGCCGATGGCCCGATGTTGCCGTTAAGGTAGGTAAAATAAATTAAATATACATACAATAATTTTAGGTTAGGCCTAGACTGATGAACCGACATTTTATGTTTATTGAATGTATTTCAGCTCTCGACGATAATATCTGAACTACGCCGAACGGAACCGATCGTTTCTTAATTTAAATTGATGAACTAAAACACATGTTTCTTGAATATATTTGCATTCATTGTCATAGCAACTAATCTGTTAACGCATTTTAATCGCTAGTTAATCGTATTTTATATTTGTCATTGCAATAGCAACCAATTAATAACTCTTTTTTTTTTGTTACGCGTTACATTTTCTCTTTGTTAACTCCTACCGCGACAAGCGTTAAGGAACTTCGTTCCAAAAAGTTATTTTCCATAGATTGTTCTGAGTTTAAATGCAGATTAAACAATTGATGAACATTTCAACCATCATTATTATTTTTCTGTGATGATTTTACTTTCTCACTATACTATAGTATAGAGAAAGTATAGTGATCGCAAAAAAAATCGATGTTGAGATTTTTGAGGAAATATCCGTTTTGGGACCCCCTGAGTCCAAAAAAGTGGTTTTTACAAAATGTCTGTCTGTATGTATGTCTGTATGTCTGTCTGTATGTCTGTATGTCTGTATGTCTGTATGTAGACAAAGCTAGAGAGAAAACTATTCGATCGATTTCAACTAAATTTGCACCAGACATGTCCAGTACGCCTGTATAGATGCACGAAAAAGGGTTTTGAACAATTTTGAAAAACAACCCCATTTTTGGCTAAAAAAACCCCCCAAAAATCAGTTATTATTTTTTTATAAAAAAACGGCTCTAACGATTTTGATAAAATTTGGCTAATATGTAGCCTTTAATGTGCCCTACCATATACAAAAACCCGCATCTTTCTAAAAATTCTCGTTTAGCTAATAATAATAATAATAACTGATTTTTGGGGGTTTTTTGGCCATAAAGGGGGTTGTTTTTCAAAATTTTTCAAAACCTTTTACGTGCATCTATAAAGTCCTAATTGACGTGTTTGGTGCAAATTTGTTCGAAATCGATCGAATAGTTTTCTCTCTAGATAATAATAATAATATTTATTAGTTAATCTCCAACTTCAATAAAAAAAACTCTCCTACCCCACCCTACAAGTCACTGTGAATCTGTTTAGTAATTTAAATGTGTTTGTGAGAAAGTATGTGCCAGTTCCTGGTACCGTTTATTTTTCTGTGGTGATGTTTTTAGAAAGTATAGTACATTCTGGTGTGCACCAATAACACTAAACTTTACCTTTCAGCACTGGCGTTCCCTCTTCTGCGTTCTCAAGTAACGAAGCAGTGTACTCCTCTCTCTCAAAGTGTACCGTTTGATTATAACCAGTAACTTGTAGATGTATAACCACAGATGTCGAAAGGAGCAGAGCCGTTGCTAGGATACACATGGTATACGTTTTGTCCGTCAGTCTGTTTAGAAGAAATATTTGGCCGTTTGAGTCTATCCGGAAACGGTCTTGATTGCAAGCGAGTTCAAAACGTGCTGGGGCGGTTGTACGGACCTGGGTTATTACACTTCCTGAAAACATACATCAAGGGTTGATGTTTGAATTTAATATTTTATTGTAATAAAATTACTTGTTTCAATGTGTAACTGTGATAACTTTAAAAACATTAAAATATGTTACCGAATCTGTATTAATCATAAATTCAAAAACGTTTTTAGAATAAGAGACAATATTAAACATCGAAATAGTTGAATGATGATACTTTTACATTGTCCATTTCTTTTGAGGGACCCTGACTTGAAGAAACCAATAGGGACCATTCGGGTTTGCCTACTCGGTTCCCTGCTGGCAGTGGCGTAACAATAGGATGGCAAGACGGGCAAAATGCCACGAGCCTTCAGCCTTTTAAAATTGACCCCGGGTCGAGAGGGTCGTTAGCACAGGAGGATCCTAATATTTATATGTATTAGTTTTGTGTTTTAATTAATTTAAGATAACTACGTGGACACAGAAGTTAAACAAAAAATATATCAACATTCCAATGCATTTGTTGGAAAATATATCACCCAGTCAGTTTTAGAATGTATCCGGTACCGTAGGTAATAAAATCTTCGCCACTTTTGAACGCAGCTCTGTAGCTGTAAGGCATGGCGTTTTCTTGTTAGTTCAGATTTTCACCGCAAAACTTCTGTTGTGACGCGGGCTCTCGGAGAATGTTTTGTAAGTATAAGAAACACTCCATGCATATAGCCTAAGCATACATCAGTTGATTGTTGTAAGAATTAGGTGTTTGTGGCAACTGAAGCACATTTAGTTAGCTAATTGTGAAAATCAGTTAACAATATGTCTACTCAGTCTACTCGGTAAGATTATTACTTTCTCCACCCTATACGTAGTATATGGAGAAAGTATTGTTTTCGTAAAAATGTTCGAATTTGAATTATCTGTTTTGGTGCTCCCAGAACCCCAAAAAATTGTTTAGTGCAATTATCTGTGTTGGTGCTCCCTGGACCCAAAACTATTTTTAGTGGAATTTTTTGTTTTGGTGCTTCTTGAACCCAAAAAAGTGTTTTTAGAGCGGTGTCTGTCTGTCAGCATGTCTGTATGTATACATGACCAGAGAGGACACTATTGGTCCGATTTTCATGAAATTTGGTATGTAGGTACTAAACCCTAATATCTCCAGACGTTTTTTTCATTTTTTGGGAATTTTTAATTTTTAAGGGTAATTTACCCCTAAAAACCCATAAAAAACGAAAAAAATGCAAATTTTTCAAAAACGGCTCTAACGATTTTGATCAAATTTTCAGTATTTATAGTGCTTAAGATGCCAAACAAAATGACACCACCCGCTTTTATCAAAACTTCGGCGTTTTATAACTATGGGGAAATGTTTAAAAATAAACAAGTTTGTGTTGTCAATCTAGCATCGCCGCGGCGGCCGCACGGGGTAGCACCACGGTAGCGAGCACGGACAGTAATTCAAAGGTCGCGCGATCGAATCCCGCCTGGGACAATAATTTTTTTATACGATTGACGTAGGTAGAATATTATTTTTTTTGTTTTGTTCTAAAAAGTAGTAAATAAAATGATTAAAAACAATATTATTTTGACTACAGTAAGTTGGGAGAAAGTTTGTGTCAGTTAACTGATACCGTTTATTATAATAATCTTTAACATAATCTAAGGATTGCAATCATTTTAATTCATACAAATAATCATTTACATCGTCTTTAATAAAAGTTAAAATCATAAAGAATAATTTTATTTCTTCAAGCTTTCCTGACGTGGGCACTGCATTTCTGTTACTTTTAACCATTCCTGTGACTTGCTAGTGCCGAGCTATCATTTTAAAAATTGAAATTAATAAAAACTTATTTAAGAAATTCTATGTTACAAGAAATGTTACTCAACTTATCTATTCTATCCATCAAACAATACATTTCCCGAAATTTGATCTATGACGATGTCTTTAACACTTTTGCTGAACAGAAATCCCGAAAAAATGAATTTTAATAACAAACATTTTGTACCAAAAAAAAATGTGATTTCAGTCCAGTACGCTCTTTAATTAAAAATTATTATAAAATCAACTAATTATAACAGCGTATTATGTACATACTTTACTTAGTGATTTAAAATTCAATTAAAAGCAAATATTTAATTTTTCGCATGAGGGTTTGTTAGATGAGTACATGCGTTTTAAATGCTGTGAATATTTGTATGTTTATGTTTACTGAATACAAAAAAAAAACAGGAATTACCAACGCAAATCATAAAAAGGATCTCAAATTATTGATGTTTGCTGCTGTATACAGAATATGTCATAGAGTCAATTGAACCCCTTCATTATTTTTATATTGAAAATACGTTAACAAAACTTTGTAAATATCTTGAGTTGCATAACAGGACACATTTTTTTGACATATCTGACCCACTATGATTTTGGTGGCTTAGGCCGGCAAGGGGTTAACAATTTATTTCAAATATAAAGGTAGGTCATGAAATACACCATCGAAAAGCTTATTAAAAGAGAAACAGAATGGCGCAAAACTAGAGTTTAATATATTGCTTCGTTTCAAAGTAATGGGCAATCAAAGTTCTGGAAAATTATATTGTTATCGTAGCATCAATACAGGTTATTAATTTGTTAATATTAGGGATAAGTAGGTTGTATGTTATTTTCCAGAATGTTGATTGCCCATTACTTTGGAACGAAGTAAGATATTAAGCTCTGGTTTGAGCCATTTTGTTTCTCTTTCCATAAGCTTTTCAATGGTGTATTACATGCCCTACCTTAATATTTGAAATTGTTAGCCCCCCTTACCCCCATAAACCCCATAAAATCATAGGAGATCAAATGTGTCAAAAAATTTGTCCTGTTTTGCAACACAAGATATATACAACGTTTTGTTAACTTATTTTCGGTAACAAATACGATGAGGCCCGGGGTTAAAGGGACTTTATGAACACTCGGTATAAACGGCAAATGTTTCTCTCTCTGGCGTGCAGCACTCACACTTCCTGACATTATATACACATATACCTGACATTAACTTACTGACGTCTATTACATATCATTAATTCTCTGTTTAAAGTTATTGTTAGTTAATGATGAATGTTGAATTTTATTATAATTACTTGTTCGGACATTTGCGTCTTAAATTATCAAACACGAGGTTTCGGGAATACAAATCAATTCACGTTCTCAAGTGACTAAAACTAACGGTACATAAACCCAGGCACTAGGCCTATATGCCACGCCTAAACACTCTGACCAGTTGTCCGTCTCTCTCCAACTTGTCAACTAGACGCTTGCCATCAATTGCGTGTGCTTAGTGTTTTAATTGTGTTTTGTCTGTGGTTGGTGTGTTTGGCTTCTCAGTCTTAGCTCTGAGATGTATCACGTAGATATTTAAGGTTAGTAGTAATTGTAGTTTTAATTTGTAGTTTTACTTTATTTACTCTTACATAGGCCTAGTGCCTGGGTTTATGTACCGTTAGTTTTAGTCACTTGAGACTTGAGAACGGGAATTGATTTGTATTCCCGAAACGTCGTGTTTGATAATTTAACACACAAATGATGGCAAATGTCCGAACAAGTAATTATAATAAAAAACGTATCATTCAGTTGTGTCAATTTACTAACTTCCCTACAAAAGTAATAATTATAAATACCCTGGGATTACAAAAACGCTATTGTTACCCAGCAATGCTTCACTTTGTTTGATTTGTGTATTTAAATTAACTAGGGGAGACACCTGCGTGCTCCGCACGCCAACCCCCGGTGCGACCTTCTAAAAACATATGTTATGTTTTATTTATAATAAAAGTGTAGGATTAATAATAACCTCAAAACTAAGATGGTAAATAATGTTAAATGTTCAAATCAAATTATTTCTTATATTTTATAACAGCAGTAATAATAAAGGTTAAAAGAACAAGTAAGGCTCAGGTCTACACTTAATCAAAAACCTAACAAAAAAGTTATAAATAATAACCTCAAAACTAAGATGGTATATAATGTTAAATGTTCAAAACAAATTAGTTCGTAAATTTTATAATTTGAATAAATAATTCATTTCCTCCCTTATAAAAATCAATATTTACTTCCACAAAGCAGCTGTATTAGTTAGTTTCTTATTATAAACAGCTGTTTTGTATTAAAATGTTTTTATAACCTTATGAATACTGTAATCATCGTTGAGGTGGTTGCACGCGTACTAAACTTATGGATATTTAATTTTAAGGCATTTTAATTTATATTACCTAGTATCTATTCTATTGTGTTTATTATTTAATTTTAACTGTAAGTAACCCATATCATTACTTTGACTTAAGTAATAGAATTGAAAATGTTTTTTATACCACATAAGAATAGTATTACACAATTTTAGCTTTACAGTTTACAAGAAGTAAGTTCAATTTATATTTATTGTATAGGGGTAGCTACCCCATTTTAACTCCTTACATTTTAGTAATTGTAACGTCTTAACACGCGTGACATTAATATGGATAAACTGTAAATATTCTAGTGAAATCGGTCGAATAGTTTTTGAGTCATACAGGACAAAAAAGAAAAGAAACAAATAAAGATATATTGAAATATACAGTTATAAGTGTTTTTAGAGTATCTACAATATTTCCATTAACTTGGTTTTGGCGGACAAGGTTTAGGTTATACGTAGTCAATTATGACTATTTTCAGCCGCTTGCTTCACTTAAAAAAATCGGGCAAAGCAAAGGCAAACAGATGATTGCACACTATCACATTTTTACGGAAATTACGATTGATTAGGACAGAGGTACTTGGGCCAGAGTTTTTGCACGAATGATATGAATTGTTTTACGTAATACTGAGCTAGTACATGCAGTAAACGTACCAGGTATTGTGTCTTTACTCAGAGTGATCCTGCTTTCAGGAAGTAAAAACACAGGACGTACATCTTGCGGTGTCATTACGTAGACGGATACTTCCACATCTGTGTGTAAAGGAGGGTCTCCATGGTCCGTAGCCCGCACGGTTAGTGCAAAGCTTTTACTTTCTGAAACAGTCAATTTTAGATTTTAGTTCAGTAACATGCACTACTTTAATAGTCTTACAATATTGTGATATGTAGGCCTACTGCGTTTTAAACAAATGTTGACTAATAATTTACCTACAAGTTTGTTACATCAATTACAGTAAACAAGTTGCAATAATCATGGGTCCGTATAATCCACCATTTCTTTTTTTGTACTAAATAATTAACTCTTAAACGGTCGAACCTATTGAGTTTGGAAATCAATTACACAAAGACCTAGTTAATGCAAAATATACTGCTTAGTCCAACAAGCCATTTTCAAACTACGGTTCTAAAATCGAATATCTTTAAAAAAAGAAGAAGTCGTGGGAGTGCCGACTGAAGTGAAAACTCATGAATATAAATCGTTTATTATATTGGTTTAGTCTGAAGTTTCATCAATAATTTGATATTGTCTAATTTAAAATTGAAATCTAAAAAATATGTTTACTTTAATTTTAGATTTCAATTTTAAATAGGATATGGTACAAATAATAATCAAATTTCGGACTGAACCAATGTAACCAACGATGTATATCCACGAGAGTTTTCACTTCTGTACCGAACCAACACAATTTTCTTGAAAATCTTCGAGAAAAGCTTACTTTAATATAATTTTAATAACTCTGTTGTTAAACAGCCAATTAGTATTGAAAGTTTACCAACATAATTTTAGGTTAGCTCTATACTGAACCTAAACACGTTTCTTTTACATTTACATTTATTACCATGGCGACCAAGTAAGGAAATTTGGACATTTAAAAATGTCCCTTTTAGAGGTATCACCAAGGACACTAATTTAACATAACTTACAAAATTAGGAAGTTCAATGTAGGCCTACATTTCATCGGTTGCGTGACGCGACTAAACCCACACACCTATTGAGTTTGTCTTTCAATTTACACTGCCTATTTTATTTCGTCAATTTCTTCTTATTCTACGACCAGCTGTTACAGTAATCTTCTTCCATCGATGAAATCAAAAACGCAAATCGTCAAACTGCGTTTCGCGTATCGCGAGTTTTTTACCTCATCCAAAAGTGCTCCGGAGGCCTAAAGAAGTTTTCACTTCAAAAAGGTAAATTTTTTATTAAAAGTTACACGTTGTTTTATCTCCGTTTAATTTTATATGGAAAGGTATAACCGACAAAACTGTCGCGTAAAGGATAACATTAAAACAGCATCAATTGTTGTGTATTGTTCTAGGTTATACTTACAGTACTTCACTTTAACTTAGGTGTTTCCTTGTTAAAATAACTAGTTCGTCAAATTTAAACCCATAGTTACTCACAATAAGAGTCACTGTTTTACTGCTATACTTTGTCAAATAGTTTTCACACTTTCACAGTTCCAAGCGTGAAAAACGTAGTGACCGTTTTTGGATGGCCCAATCTCCCTTGTTTAAAGGAACTTGTAACGACAAGGCATAACTTGGAGGCTGTTTGTGAAATCATTCTGGAAACTCTACAGCAGCTCGCACCAAACAAGGAACACCGGAACGACCGTATGATGGAATTACTTTAAGCCTGTTTGTGAAATCGTTCTTGAAACTCTACAGCAGCTCGCACCAAACAAGGAACACCGGAACGACCGTATGATGGAATTACTTTATGCCTGTTTGTGAATCTGTTCTTGAAACTCTTCAGCAGTTCATAACAAACTAGAACCACCGGAATGACCTGTTCCTTATGAGCGAAAATGATACTCATATAAAAACTTTCTCTGGACTGGTAAGAACTACTACAGGGTTAACTAACCTCAAACAAGAAAGAAATAATTAGCAACGTGGCCTGGCAACAATCAACAATGTAGTCAGCTGTTGAGAATAATAATTGCATCGATAATTGAAACACGAATACAGGAGTGTTCTGATTTTGCATAAGCTTGTGTTATATTCAAAGACAACCTTATTGTTTCCGTCGTTACTGACCGTAGTTCAGCAGAGCTTGCCGCGTAATTAAATCCCCTCGGGGTGTAATTTCAAACGACAGTCTGGTCTCTGGCTGTGACGTTTGAATGGAGTAGTCTATAATATTGGCTGGATGAGAGTCAACATCTGTAGCTCCGATCTGAAAAATAACAAATGATTGTTTCTGTTAAAAAACATAATTTAAAGGGTAATCTAATCTCATATTTATATTGTCTTACACCAAATAGTAAAAGGATAAAACTGAAAAAAAGTTTAAAATTTTTCAGTTATATGGCTGTTGTTAGTGAACAGTCAAATTTAAACAGTGTTTACAGGTATTACCCTCATACAATTAGCATTTTATTGATCAATTTTTTATTTCCGGTGAAAAAGTTCGTAAATACTTTTTTTTAAATCTTCATAGAAGATACTTATACAAGTTAGTATCTAATATACAGATACTGTGCAGATACATATATGCAGATACTAATACTGCTCAAATTCCATAAACTCGTTTTACTGAAGCCATACCTCGAAATGAATACATTTGTTGTAAATTGTATTTAGCCCTTTAAGGGTCGGCTCTAGTAAAACAGAAAGCAACCTGCGACTCCAGCGTAGCGGCGGTAGGTTACGCGCACATTCCTCATCCTAAATCAATTTAAAACCCGCAATTGTTGAAATATCGTTTTTTAAAAATACCAAACTCTTGGGGACAAAATTCTTCATCCGAATGGCTTAGTCATTTTTGGCTATAATTAATAGTTACAACGTAAACAAATATAGTCACCCTATATAGCGGCGGTAGGTTACACGGACATGGCTCAGCCAAAATCCATTTAAAACCCGCAGTTGTTCAAATAGCGTTTTAAAAAAATACCAAACTCTTGGGGACGAAATTCTTCATGCGAATGGCTTGGTAGTTTTTCGCTATAATTAATAGTGACAACATAAAATAAACGGTACCAGGAACTGGCACATACTTTCTCACAAACATATTTAAATTATTAAACAGATTCACGGTGACTTGTAGGGTGGGGTAGGAGAGGTGATTTTGTATTAAAGTTGTTTTCCCATAAAAATCTATAAAATAACGGAAAAACCAATTTTTCTCAAAAACGGCTTGAACGATTTTGATTAAAATTTTACAGTTTATAGTACTTTAGGTCCCTAATAAACTGTAAAATTTTAATCAAAATCGTTTCAGCCGTTTTTGAGAAAAGTTGATTTTTCCGTTATTTTAAGGGTTTTTATGGGAAAATTAACCTTAAAAATAAAAAATTCACAAAAATGAAAAAAACGCCTGAAGATACCGTGAATTAGTACCTCCATACCAAATTTCATCAAAACATCGGACGACTGGTTTAGGCTCTAGGTCTGATAACATCCACACAGACACACAGACACACAGACACACACACAGACACACACACACAGACATCACTCCGAAAACCACTTTTTTAGGTTCAGGGGGACCCAAAACGGATATTTCCACCAAAAACTCAAACTCGGAAATTTTGACGAATACAATACTTTCTCCATATACTATGGTATAGGGGGAGAAAGTAAAAATATTAAAAATCAATGTTTTAAACTGTTAATAAATATTAAACAAAGTTTTGGAAAAGCTATTTGCATGCATAATGGCCATAGCTTTAAAATGACATATCGTTCATAATTATCAGATCAAAAATAAACGAAAAATTTGGATTTTAATTAAACATTGGTATTATGGAGTGTCAGCCAAAATGGCCGACAGCTAGAGCCGATCCTTAAGTTATTAAGCTCAAACAGAAGCTACTATATTTACTACTTATGTTACACGCATTTATTTATTTATGTGATTTTAGTTTGTGAGTTTGTAAGTCATAATATAATTACACTAAAGTACATACAGGATATCTCACGAGGAAAGATAAAGATTAAAGGAGGCGATTCTTCTACCTACATAATAAATAAAAATTGAAATGTGCGTTTGTTCAAAATCGAAAATCTCCGAACGTTCTTCACCGATTGCTTTGAAATGTTGAGACTAACTTTCATTTGAATACCAGCATGTTTTTATATACCGTTTGAAAAACTGCATCATCTATTGAACATAAAAACAACAAAAAATATACTAAACATTATTTTTAAAAACGTAAGCGCCATTACATATGATTGTTGACTATAATAATAACAGTAGTAAGAGCTATTTCCTGTAATATTTCCACTATGAGCTGATTTAAAACTTAAAACAATTACCGGTATTTGTATTTCTAACTTTTAAGATAGGTTTTTTTGTGAACAACGTCAACTGTTGAAATAAAAACAACACGCGCTGTTCTAAATATTTTACGGCAGTAGTAATACTAATATACCAATAGATTATAAAGAGGTAACCTTTTTTTTTAATGTAGGGGGTAATCTCTGGAACTACTGAACCGATTGAAAAAATAGTTGTTCTAATAAAAATCTTCACAATAGGCTATAATTAATTTTGTTAAAAGAAATTTTTTATTTCAATATTTGAAAATTTAGTCGCAAAAAAAATCTCAATTCAGTCCTAGACTGTTGAATTACCATAGCAATAAATTGAATAAAATAACAGATAAAACAGCTGTTTGCTCCATTATTTCCATTAACACCTGATTTCACACTTTGACAATACTATTTGTATTTGTAACTTTTAGGCTAGGTTTTCATTAAAGTGAAGACCTGAGCCTTGCCTGTTTTTGACCTTTATTATAACTGTTGTTATAAAATATACGAAATAATGTGATTTGAACATTTAACATTATTTACCATCTTAGCTTTGGGGTTATTATTAATCCTACACCTTTATTGTAAAGAAAACATAACATGATTATGTATTTTGAAGCTCCCTACGGTGTTGGCGTGCGGAGCACGCAGGGGTGTACCATAGTTTAAAATAAAAAAGATACAAAACACATAGGTCCGGAAATGCTTGCTTTTCAAATTATCCACCATTTTGTTTTTTACTAAACACTTAATATCTATGAAAATAGAAAAAAATTACCTCAAATTGTCGTACGTGTTTGTTACGTAACCTTGTACTCTTGTAAAAAAATCCAGAAAGTTTTTTTTTATACTTTAAAAATGGCGTCCATTTATAACGTTCGATGACAGTTATCTCTAAAACCACTAACTTTAAAAAACTAAACTATTGCTTTGTTTTATTTTCCCCGTATCTAAAAAGATAAAAAAATAGAGTTATTGGCTAAACACAAAACATTTCTTGGTATTGTCTATAATAATACAAAAACAACAATAATAGCAGGGAAAGAAATTGTTTTTTGCTTTTTTAGCCGATAGCTAGGTTATCTTTTGAGCTTAATTAAATTTTAAATTTTAAAATAAAAATTAAATTTAAAAATTAAATTTTAAATTAAGGAAATTTAAAAAAAAAACATTTTGTTTGCTATTCAAAAATTAAAATGTTTTGGTTATTAATTTTTTGTTGTGAAATTAGCGGTTTTAGAGATATTTAACACTAAACATTTTAAATGGACGCCATGTGTAAAGTATACAAAAGAAAGTTCTGGATTTTTATACAGGGGTAGAAAAAACAAAATGGTGGATAATTTGAACACTAAGCATTTCCGGACTTATGTTTATTAGACTATTTTGTTATTTTTAATAGTAAAATCGCCTCCTTTAATCTTTACCTTTTCTCGTTGGAACCCTGTGTATTATTAAGGGTATTAAAGTTTGTATAACCATAATTCTAATCTAAAACTATCAATACAAGTTTCCGTACATTTAATACTGTGGTATTGATTGACGTGTTGCTGTAAACACATGTTTTGTATTTATTCATTGGAAATTTCGGTGCGTTGTCGTTCAAGTCTTGTACGTATACTTTAACTGTCGCCCAATCCGATTGGTTGTCAACACTCTGAGCAACGACCGTCAACCAATGAACGGCTTGCTCCTCTCTGTCCAGTTTACGCGTTGTTGTGATTTCACCTAAACACAGATAGCAGTAGTTAGTTATGAAGTATCGGAATGTATTTTATACAATGCCTAAATATAAAACGATGAGCCATCTTCGAACACTTTAAAGTAATACATAATTGTGATAACTCAAAATACATTTGAATTAATCCATACTATACTATGCTATAGGAAAATACTTTCTGGTATTTAATTGACCGAGCGAAGCGAGGTATTGGTTTTAACTCAACCGTTCGGCATTTCGTCTGTCTGTCTGTCTCGCGATTACGGCCAAACTCCTTGACCGATTGTCATGATTTTTGCTTAAATGTTCCTTATTCGTAGGCCGAGCGATGTATATACACGGCGTTTTCCATTTATCATTTTTAACCCCTTAAATAAAATAAAAATAATGGCGACCGCACCGTTTCTCTCAGTGTAAGCTTTTTTCCAAAGCCAGTTTGTGGCTTAACCGTAAGTCGAATTGAAAACTAATAACGTTTTCCGGTTAGCAAATTTGATGTTCTACAAAATTGGTTTCTTGATTTTTTCCCTTATGAACGGTAAGCTCACAAAATTGCGGCAAACTTCAAATTTGTTAAAAAATTTCCAAGTTTTTGTATTTTAACCATGTTTGTGTACGTTTATTCTTTAGATATCTTCAAGAAACCATATAATTTTATGGAGAGGGATATAGCGCTACCTGCTGTCTTGCTCTTTCCTGTGCTACGTCAGTGTGGCCGCTGTGACTGTGAGTGAGTTGTGGAGGGGGAACCGAGATAAGTCGCCCGATTGGGGTTGCGTCGCATTTACTGAGTTGTAGTCCTTTAAAACCACATTTGTTATTTCAACGAGCGAACTATTTCACCGAGCTACTAGTACGATTAACTAAAAGACACTAATATGATATTACTGAAACTTGTACTCAGTTTAAAATAACACCAATTTAGATGACGTGGAGTATATTTTGTCATAATTTCTTAAAACAATGGTGAACCAGAGAAACCAAAGTTGTTGGAAACATTTGGCAATGCAAGTTAATTGAATAGAATATGTATTTGCAACCATTCTACCAAACTTTACCGTGTTATTCAGCAGGTAAAAACAAGCAAATAATACAATATAACATGTGTTCTATTTTAGAAGTTTAGAAGTTATTGTCGTATGATTTTTTTTAAAACAAATTATTATCTCGTGAAAGATTTAAGATAAATTCACGAAACAAACTACGACGGTTTATCATAATTGGTTTACACAAATTTGCTAAATTTTATTTTACTGAAATTATTCGTTTAAAGATGGCAACTGTTATAACTTTTCAAAGTTAAATATCTAAAAAAAACTAAAGATTGTACGAAAAAATTATAAAACAACATAGACAATTTAAAGACATTTCCTATGTTGTATCATTTTTTATCATTGAGTGAAGGGTAACCGAGAAAATTCAATAGTTCTGGCTAAAAGAAGTGCCTAAGACAACTTTTCGTGAATTTATAGTAATAACCAAAAACTACTTTCGTCCAGAATAATTTTATTTTCTGAATTAACTTTGACTCAATAATAATAAGTGTTCCACCGTTGTACTTGTCTTTAAATTGTCTATATTTTTTGCACTTTACAATTTTGGTACTTATACGGACCACACCTAAATGCCCCTATCTACTATTTAGAGAAACCACTGCCAAGGGAACGAAACATACTGTGACTAAATATGTTAGGTTAGAACCATTTAATAAACAAAACAAATTATTAAAAAAATACCTAAAAGGATCTAACCTAACCTATTTAGTCACAATATGTTTACCAGTATTCAACATTAGAGTCAAGCTCAACAGGGTCTTCTTCCACGCTAATTTTTCCAAGCCCGTTCCCTTGGCAGTGATATCGCTAGATAGTAGATAGGGACATTTAGGTGTGGTCCGTGGTCCGTATAATACACGAGAACCTCGTAGTTTTTAGTTAAATCTTTTAGACATGTTATTAAAAGTTAGAACCGTCGCCATCTTGAAACGGATAGTTTCAGCAAAATATAATTGTACACGTTTGTGTATACTATTGTGATAAACTTGCGTGCTGAGTTTCGTAAATCTATATTAAACCGTTCATGAGAAATGTTTGTTTTTTTACCAAAAAATCGGTTTGTAAACAAAGCAAGATAGGACACATGTTGTATTTGCTATTTTTGACCTGCTGAATAACATGTTGAAGTTTGGTAGAATGGTTATGGGACACACTGTATACTGTAATGGTACCAAAATTCGATGATAAATAACCTTCCTATAACCATATTTTAGGAAACACTTCTTTTACTAGCTATCCACAATTTAGTTTTTTTCTAAAGAATACCTATCTCTTGAACGACTCAACCGATTGAGTTGAAGTTGCGCACGTTACTTACCAATTTACCTAATTAGAAATAATTAGACACTTTTTCCAATAATCAGTTTCAAAAATGTTTGCATTTAAATGATTATAGCAAAAACAATCGATAGTTAAATCGAATTGCATAAGTTGTAAATCTATCGAACAAAGTTTAACAGCAAAGCTGCGTCAAATAGTTTAACGGGTTCACCACCAATAGCGACAAAGCGTGGGCTATAATTAATTTGCAAGAGCAATTTGTAAATTTGGATTTATTAGTTAGACTTGTAATAAGATTCAAGTAATGCATAAGTGAGCCTATTTGTTTAAATTATAAACATCGTCAGTTGTGCAAATATTGACGGAACAATTTATTCAAATATTCATCCCTACCAACTGTGCGGAACGTAAATAGAGCTTGAATTAACATACTGTGCAATATACCAATCGCGGCGTAATGTTGATTTAATGTTTAACAATCTCAGTTGTGCTAACATTACGGAATCAATTTACTGGCGATTTTACATACGTATAGTGGTTTAATGTTTAGAGGGTATACAGTGTATTACGATTAAACTACTCTATTGCTTGTAATGAAACTTTAACGTATATTTTTTATTGTATTGTCAAACTAATCACTAAAATAAGGGGCATCCGTCTTTAGATTTTCGTCTTTCTAAAGACGAAAATTATTTTAAAAGAGTACGGACATCGAGACCGGATACCAAGATGATCATAACAATTGGTATGCGGGGGAGGACGAAAAGTGTCAAGTAGAACAGGTACGTACTCGCAAAGCTGACATTTTAACAATGGTTGGACAATTAGCTCCGCACTGATTGGTAAAAATCCCTAGGACTCTGAATATAATTTAATGATATAGGCCTACTAATACAATGATAATACCAAAGATACCACTTAATACGTTAGTTAGGATAGGTTAGGTAAGCGTCTGGTACAAGCGTCAAGGAGGGCAAAAGTGCAGCTGTCAATCGGAAAACACCCATACTCGTTTTCCTCTTTTACGAAATATTTTATGGCCGGAATGTACCCGGACTTTTTGTCCTACAATGAAAGGAGAAATTCAGTATAAGAAGAAAGGAAGTAGATAAGGTATACTTACTTGTAGATTAATTAAACTCTTACAAATCTCTACATATACATTTATGTAACACGCTTAACCGTTATCTGAATTAAATTAAACATTGTGTATTCTTATGTACCGTTATGGTGAAAGACCGTTATTGGGTTTCTAAATTGTCTCAACAGAATGCTTAAGTCTACTTGAAATTAATGATTTTAAAGAATATATAGCTCGAAGTTTAACTAAAAGTGTCACGATCTGTAGAAAATTTAAAAATGTTAAACAAAATTTACAACAAACTGAACAATCTATTTCGACCAATCGGATATTAAATTACCAAGAACCACAAACCAAAAATGTTTCTGTTGATCGTAACCCAGGCAATAAATGTATACATGTAAAAAGGCTGAAAACTTGCAGCAAATACGATTCATAAAGTCTTGAACATGACAAAAGTTAGTGAACACATTTGATACACAAAGACTATAGGGAACATAAAGTGTGCATCCCATGTGATCTCCAATGATACCTACACATCCCTATTGGCATGAGCGTGGAAATCTATATCAACACTGAAGTAAGAACATCCAGCATTTTTATACTCTACCACAGTTTACGATTATATCTAGTATTATTAGCAAAACAATGCTTTTAAGAATCTGTGTCTTAGTACAATATTATATAACAAAGATACGCTACCTGTGACACTATTGATGTCAAACGAAGTCAGTTGAGCAGCCAGTGAGTATTCAATATGCTGCGGTTCAGGACTTCCAGGGAGTGTAGCGATGACCCTCGTCACAACTGCTCCTGCAGGAAGGTTCTCTGTGACGTTCGCCTCGTACAGTCGCATTGTAAACGAAGGTTTCCTATTGGTCGGGGTTATTATTTCAACCCTTATACGACAGACGTCAGTGTGTATACCGTCGTTGACCGAAGCGTTGAGGATGATCAGCTGATTTTTGGTGAGTTTTTTGGGATTGGTGAGAGTTATATCACCTGAAATGAAAAACATTTCTCATAAATTGTAATACCAGGAGTAAGTGTATACATGAATAAAGTCCATTGTTAGAATACCTGTTTATATACGTAAGAGCATAACATATGCATAAACATTCTTTTAAAATACTTTTTTACTTGAAAATGATGAAATTGAAATAACTAAATGGTATAATCTGATCGTACAGAAAATATATGTAAAATATACTACATGTTGACAAAATTATTTTATGATATATTATTTAAAAAATTTCTTTTATTTGAACCATATCTAAAACCAAAGAAAAATATATTATAAACCTTTAAGAAAATAATAGTAAAACCATTGAATTTTACTTTAATATCATTCCTTAAGTTTGTGTGGTTTTGTTTAAATCAGTGTGATTTTGTCGCCACAGTGCTCTTTTATTTGTTTAATCTTCGCAATAAAATTACGAAGAATTTGGCACCACCAGAAGAAGTTTTCTACGACGTCTGTGAGTGCATATGTCGTGTCCACAGACAGACTCACATACGGACACAACATTTTTTATTGCTTTATCGTGTTCATAGACCTCGAAAACGTCGAGAAAAGTAATATGAATTGGAGGTAAATTTTTTAGAATTTTCGCAACATTTTAATGCGAGCCGAAGTAATATATATGTTGTCTTTTAATATTATTTTGTTGCCCTAATCAAGTGTTTTATATACCTTGGAGTTTTTATTGTTTCAGTGTTTGGTTTTAAGTAAAGTAATTACTGTTCAGCTTACTATCAACTCCTGTAAAAGCGAGTGTACGAGCGTACGTACATGGAGTAACATGAATGAAATGAAAATGCATTTATTTGACCCTACTTA
>JAGFPH010003587.1:67825-85863 GCA_018207615.1 Philaenus spumarius | reverse complement strand
ACAGTGTAGAATGCTCCAAAATCTTTTCTTCTTTTATTTATTGATTAGACGAACGAAAATAAGTATATTTCTTGCTTCCTTTTCAATCGGCGATGGAATAACAATAAAGCGAGAATTGCTCTCTGTTCATATCAATAAAACATTAAAAGAAATAATATATTACATAACACACTTCGTGATTAATGAACTAGACACTTAGGTTTAATGAATCCCAATGAGGCTTTTTATGAGCAGGGACGGTAACTAATCCGCAGTCGGCAAAAAAAAAAAAACGCCGTGTGTTCCAAGCCTATGAAGTTGGAGGCAGCGCACGGAAATATTTGGCGGATGATAAGTCATGGTTGCTATTCTAAATTATTCTAAAGTAGGCCTGAATCACAATTTTAAGTGGAAAATGATACATATTCTATCTATTTCGTTTTAAAGTACTTTTGGGAAGCCTAAAACATGTTTTTTACATCTTAATTTAACCCTAGAACCGGCAATGTTAACGAAAATTAATATTTTGGCGTTTGCAAGCATTTTTTCAAAAAATCGCCAAAAAATATTAAATGAACCATAATCCAAAAGTGTTCCACAGCTTTTTTTGTAGAGAAAAGTTCAAAAAATTTATATATGCTAGTAAAAAAATTATAGATGTAAAATTTACAAAGTTATTAGCTCAAGAAACAAAAAATGTTCAGTTACGAAAGGTAAATGTTTAACTTTAAGTCTACATAAAAAGTAGTAAATATTTATTAAAATTTTTTCCATAGATAAAAAAAATTTCGTAATTTAGTTCTAAATAGAATTGTATAAAAATATTTATGAATTTCAAATTTATTATTTTGAAAACGCCAGTTTTTATGTTCCTACTACAAGACTGCTATCAAAACTATGCCAAGTTTGAAACGTAATTTAGGAATACAGTATACTTTGCCCAAAAATGAAATATTATTATAACAAAGTGTAGAGAATAAATCAAAGAATTTAACTGTATACTTGTAAATTATCTTTTCATAAAAGTGTTTGACTTAGAATTATTTGAATAACAAAAGCAAGGAGAAATATAGAAACATCCCACTTATGATTGGTATACAACGCTCAGATAAGAAACTGCATAGGGAATAACCGTTAATTAATTTGAAATTAAAGCCTTGGTTTGAGAACGTCAAATGCTTTCATTCCCACGCTCATAGAAAACAACTTTTCTAGCAAAACATATTTGGTTCACAGAAAATGTTAGCTTGAAGCATTATCTACACATACATATCAAAATATGTCTAAAAATAGACTTCTATCACACAGATATCACGTGTAATTAGTAAGGCTGTTTATTGGTTTGAAAACTGACCAATTGCAAGGGTCTACAAAACGCTCCACAACTTTAGAACTATTTGTCTGATTTTTGATTTAATGGCAGTTTTAGATAGGGGAAAGTGTGATGCATCCGAAAGTGTGATGCATCCTAGCATCCATCAGTATATAGATATAACTGAGAAAAAATACTGGGCGGGCTGTAGAGAGGGACATAGAAACTGGAAATTAACAGTAATTTCGGCGTATTTCATTCGCGAAACAGTTGCTTTTAGAAAACTCAAAACTAAAATGATGATTACGTATGTAAATATACGTTTTAGAAAGAAATTGTAAATACAAAATTAAAGTTTGAATCATTGCCTTTCCAATGATGTTTGTCTTTTTGAGATTGGAAGATTTTTAGTGGGTCAAATATTCGATACAATCACGCGTTGCAAATGTGTTGTCGTAGCCGGGAATGATAGCTACAAAAATCCCCCCCCCCCCCCAGTTGTTGTAAAACCCCCATACGGTCGTCCTGGTTACGCCTATGGTTACCTGTCTATCACTTTGTTTATTTTACACATTTTTACGTTAAGTATTTAAGTAAAAATATCAATGGACGTGCATAGCTCGTCATGGAGCAGTTTGTTATGAATGAATGATGTTCATCATAACGCACTCAATTTTTAAGGAAAATGATGCGGTAATGATTTAAAATATAATCAAAGTAAAACGAATTTGTGCCCGAAAAAGTAATCATATTAAAAAGTATGAAACTTTTTTTTTGTTACTCTTTTAACTTGTTTTAAATCTTTATCAATTATAAACTTTTATTACAATGTAGAAGTTTACAAATATATACTTTCAATAAATTGAGACCAATACAAATTAGTAATATAAATTGCTAATTAAATACTTGCAAATTAATGTAATTCTTATATGTTACTAGTTATACATGATGTACCTTCATCTTTGTCCAATGCTTCAACTTGTAGTAGTTTCGTACCGATCTGGACATCTTCAGGTGCAGTTATGTTGTACGAATCGGAGGTGAACGTCGGATAGCAATCATTGATATCGGTAACTTCTATATCGATTTTAACATCGGATGCGATTCCGAAGGTAGAATCGATAGCTTCAACAGTCAAGGTGTAGGTTTTGTTGGTTTCATAGTCTAGCTCTTCGTTTAGCAAAATAAATCCTGAAAATGTATATGCGCAAGTTACGGTCAATGCGTTACAGTACTTAACTTTAAGGTGCACTTACAGTTTAAAATGAAGGGAGTAGATCGTGTGAAGGTTTACGTTGAACACATGTTGACTTAAAAAAGTGTTTAGGAGACTATGCATATAAGTTATTCAATAAAAAACATGATGTTCCTAAAAAAATAACTAAAAATTTGAAAACGATTTATAATGAAACTAAGCACGATGTGCTTATTTTTGAAAACTTGTCGAAGTGAACTAAACGCTATATTATACAAGTTTTAATTCGTGCATAAACTCATATAGGCTTATTAAATTCCAATATACAATCCTCAGATCATCCTTTAATTTTTAAACCAATATTACCAATATGATAAAGACGTTTTAAACATAACCTTAAAGTATTCACATAGTTGTTGATTTATTACAGGTAATGGACGAACTCAATTGTTATATATAAATTTATAGGATCTTGCGAAAGCTATATACTATTCGGTAAACAAAAACTAAACTAAATGTTATAGACATAACCTAAAAAGGCCCACTTCTTTGACGATATTACAGCTGTTGGATCAAAACAGCTGTTATGTTTTAACGAATACATCCTTGCGCATGCGCTACACTATTTGGTAACCGTGGACCGTATCAACCATAGTGAGTTGAGGAAAGAAATATAAAAAGTGACTGATCAGTAATATTGGACAAAAAATAAATCTAGTATTAATGAATTCAAAACTCACTTCCTTTATGTTTTATTTTGTTCTAGTTGAGTCGTTAAATAGTTTATAGCCTAATGTACGTGATTCTAGTTAACACTGACGTAGCTCATTTCAAACAAGCCCGGAAGTATAAAACTAGTTGTTTTAAATTTATCGATATTAAATTCATAAGGGCGGGTTGTAGCAAAACAGAAACTAATACGATTCAATGAAAAAATAAGGTCTTATAAAATTTTACTTTGTGTACGTGTAACACATAAATGCAAATATATTAAAACCGAAACAATCATATTATAAAATACACAAATTAAAAACAATTACGTTAATCAGACTTAAAAAGACGATAACAAATAGTAATCTAGTTTTATATTAAGCTAAAAAGCTACCAAAGGTTTTAAGCACATTTTATAAAGTTACAGGAAAAAGACATTTGTTTAGAGAATGTTTCGTATCGTAATGGACTAGAGTGGTGCCAAAGTATGAGTGATATTTAACTCCGACGCTGGCGCCTGCTACAGTCGTACGGATGCTGGCATTGGATCCACTCCTTCAATTTCAATATATATTTGTAATAACCCAAATGTAGGTCACTGCCATAAAAGAAAATATCTCCTTACTTGCCATATATGCATTCGTGCTATTATATCAATATCTCACAGGAATATAATATAAAAGGTGCCCCAAAAGTCACACACCCCTTTTATTTTTTTATTAATATAAATAGACAGATTTGCTTTGAGGTTTGTTAACACGAACAAAAATGGAGTTTTTTTGGAGTCCTGTAAATTTAACCCCTCCCCCAAAAATGGGGTATTTTAAATGAAAACCCCTATTGAGTGACACCTCATTTTAAAGGTCTTGATAAAATAAGAAGATTGTCGCAAACCGGAGGTCTGTATGTTGACTCTATCCAACAAAATGGCCAATCAAAGTTATAACTTTTTCCTATTTAAATAACATTGAAATGTTAAAGGTGATACATCTGTTATTTTTACTTTCTCCACCCTATACGTAGTATATGGAGAAAGTATTGTTTTCGTAAAAATGTTCGAATTTGAATTTTCAGTTGAATTATCTGTTTTGGTGCTCCCAGAACCCCCAAAAATTGTTTAGTGCAATTATCTGTGTTGGTGCTCCCTGAACCCAAAAATATTTTTAGTGGAATTTTTTGTTTTGGTGCTCCCTGAACCCAAAAAAGTGTTTTTAACGTGGTGTCTGTCTGTCAGTGTGTCAGTATGTATACACGACCAGAGGGGACACTATTGGTCCGATTTTCATGAAATTTGGTATGTAGGTACTAAACCCTAATATCTACAGGCGTTTTTTTCATTTTTTGGAATTTTTAATTTTTAAGGGTAATTTACCCCTAAAAACCAATAAAAAACCACAAAAATTCAAATTTCTCAAAAACGGCTCTAACGATTTTGATCAAATTTTCAGTATTTATAGTGCTTAAGATGCCAAACAAAATGACACCACCCGCTTTTATCAAAACTTCGGCGTTTCATAATTATGGGGAAATGTTAAAAAAATAAACAAGTTTATGTTGTCAATCTAGCATCACGGCGACGGCCGCACGGGGTAGCACAACGGTAGCGAGGACGGCCAGTAATTCAAAGGTCGCGCGATCGAATCCCGCCTGGGACAATAACTTTTTTATACGATTGACGTAGGTAGAATATTATTTTTTTGTTTTGTTCTAAAAAGTAGTAAATAAAATGATTAAAAACAATATTATTTTGACTACAGTAATTTGGGAGAAAGTTTGTGTCAGTTAACTGATACCGTTTATTTAGAAGGATTTCATCCAGTAGGTCACTCAATCTAAGTTATAAAACATAGTAATTAGTATAAAAAAAGTAAATCTAAGTCCTCTGGAATTCCCAGGTACTGGACTTTCGGTTGATACAACCTTGCAAATGCTTTGTTACTGTGCATGTTCGTCGACTCCTAATGGTATAAAGTCCAGTACCTGGGAATTCTAGAGGGCTTAGCTTTAATTTTTTTATACCAATTACTATGTTTTATAACTTAGATTGAGTGACCTACTGGATGATATCCTTGTAAAAAATAACAGATGTATTATCTTTAACATTTCAATGTTATTTAAATGGGGAAAAGTTATAACTTTGATTGGCATAGAGTCAACATACAGACCTCCGGTTTGCGCCAATCTTGTTCTTTTATCAAGACCTTTAAAATGAGGTGTCACTCAATAGGGGTTCTCGTTTAAAATTTTCGACTTACCCCCCAAATACCCCATTTTCGGGGGAGTGGTTGAATTTTACGATACTCCAAAAAACTCTACTTTGGTCCAAGTTAACAATCCCCAAAGAAAATCTGTCTATTTCCATTAATAAAAAAATAATAGGGGAAGGGGAATTTTGGGATACCTGGTATAGAGCTAAATCACACTATATAGCAGATATAGTGTGACAATTTATCTGGGTGTAATCCACAAAATAAATTCTTCGAGAAAATTTAATTATTAGTAATCAAAACTAATTAGTATACAGTATAATATAGATTTCAATACTTTCAAGATACATACGTATCTGAGCTTATAAAATATACTGATAAATATAAATAGCTTGTTGTATATTGTACACACGTCTTACCTGTCTCCCAATTCACGTAGAACATTTTATTTTCATCCCCCTTTGAAATGTAATACACTACTTTATTCCTCCCCACCGCCCTTAGTTGTGTGGGCAGGTTAGTGTGCACCCTCGTGTCCTCGGGAACTGTGATGTGGTAATACGGTTTCTCCCATTTCGGTGTTGTTTCTTTGATCACTTTGACCATCATCAGGGTGTGTGTTGAGCATGAAATTAACCCTGTAACAAGAAATAAAAATTAAGTTCTTCTGGTCAAGACTGATATAGCCTTACTAGCATGCACGGTTCATACGTCAACCTCGTAATACAGTAATTTTAATATGTCCGTACGTGAGTAACAAATAGTAGCGCAAACGTACGATCGTGGTAACTACGATTTTGAAGACATATGTTACGTTTCTGAGTGGCTCTCAACAATAAAGCCCCCTACAAAACAGACATACACTAGCTGATTTCACTCGTCATCTGTAGGCCTACTAATATTATAAAGAGGTTCCGATATTACAATACTGAACAGATTGAAAAATATCTCTTCTAATAAAAAGCTACACTATCAATGAGGCTGACAGACTTTTGAGACTTTTGAGGCTGACAGAGGAAATAAATAATGAAATATGGTTGATTTAAGTTTTGCTAACATATTCGACCAAGCAGCTGAACCGCTGACGTAAGTTTAGCGAATTTCCGAAAATAAATTTACATGTTTTAGGGTTTTAACCAACAGTCTGGGAAATTTGCCAACTCACGATGGCGCTGAATAGCTGCCTCCGTTGTAAGAAATGTATTAATAGAATTTATTTGTTCATACCTAGCTATCCAGTCACGGCTCTAGCGCTGCTTATTCGTTCCACTCGCAGCGGAAAGAACTCGACCTCGGGTAATGGACCACTTCGCTTCGCTCGCAGCGTACAAACTCGGAACAGAAGATCCCCCAAGTGGATTTGAACCGGGTACTTTTAAGTTTTGATATATTTTGTGGGAGCCAAACGAGCTTTAAGGTCGTGTGAAAAAGCAAAAAGTGCATAATAATATCCTACATTTATTCGTTTGGAAAAAACATAAAAATGGTTCTATTACGAAAAATTTGAGTTATTGGAGTTTTTTTGGCTAACGAACTCGTCCGAAGGAGTTGGACAACCAACGTCGGTACCAAATTTGTACTAAATCGTACAAATGTGGCCGTTAGAGTGTGAACACATCTATCTATATATATAAAAGCCAAATACCACTCGCTCACTCATCACGAAATCTCAAAAACTACTGAACGGATTGGAACGACATTTGGTATGTAGCTTCCTCTAGAGCCATAGGTGCTTACTAAGAAAGTGTTTAGAAAAATTTCAAATTTTAGGGGGGTTTGGGGGATAAAAGTTACTAAATCACGATTTCTCCAAAACTACCAAACGGATTGGAACGAAATTTGATAAGTAGCTTCTTCTAGGGCCATAGGTGCTAACTAAGACAATTCAGATCTAGGTAGGTTTTCAGAAAATTCGAAATTTTAGGGGGGTTCGGGGGGTCAAAGTTGCTAAAAATCCCCATATGAAATACATAGTGTAATATATATTTTTTGTTAATATACATTTAACTTCGATTTGTCTGTCCGTGCAAAGCCGGATCGGGCAGCTAGTATATTATATAAAAGTCAAATATCACTCACTCACCACGATTTCTAAAAACCTACTGAAAGGATTGGAATGAAATTTGGTATGTAGCTTCCCCTAGGACCATAGGTGCTCACTAAGAAAGGTTTTCAAAAAATTCGAAATTTTAGGGGAGTTTGGGGCGGTCAAAGTTACTAAATCACGATTTCTCAAAAATTACAGAACGGATTGGAATGAAATTTGGTATGTAGCTTCCTCTAATGCCATAGGTGCTCGCTAAGAACGGTTTTAAAAAAATTCGAAACTTTAGGGGGGTGGGGGTGGGGGTCAAAGTTACTAAAAATCTCCAAAAGAAATACATATTACAATATATTTATTGATAATTTTTTTTCTTTAATATTCATTTAACTTTGATTTGTCTATCCGTGCAAAGCCGGATTTGGCCAGCTAGTATCTTTATATATAAAATTATTCTAAAGGTGTGTATCGCTGACCTCCTCCTAAACGGATTTATCAATTTTCGTGAAATTTTGTGTGTGTGTTTGAATGGGTCACTGGATGGTTTAGATTCATAATTTTCAGGTGTTGAAATAGGGTTGCTACCCATACACAATAAATATAAAATAAACTAACCTCCAACAAGCTATAAAGCCAAAATTTTATAATAAATAATATTTTTTTTAAGGGATATACAAAACTATTTACAACTCCCTTAAGTCAAAGGAATAACTACCCTTAAAATTAAATAATAATCCACTTTTTATATATTCTCAAAAACTACTCAACTAATTTTACTAAAATTTCACAATTTATACAGATTACGATTTTTTTAGAGAACGTCTTCACTGCAAACAAAAAGATTTAAATGGGGTAGCTACCCTTTTGCAATAAAAAAAAAATAATCCACTTTTATATATTCTCAAAAACTACTCAACAAATTTTACTAAAATTTCACAATTTACTCATATTACGATTTTTTTAGAGAATGTCTTCACTGCAAACAAAAAGATTTAAATGGGGTAGCTACCCTTATGCAATAAAAAAAAAATAATCCACTTTTATATATTCTCAAAAACTACTCAACTACTCAAAAAATGTTACTAAATTTTCACAATTTACACATATTAGGATTTTTTTAGAGAACGTCTTCACTATAAACAAAAAGATTTAAATGAGGTAGCTACCCTTTTGCAATAAAAATATTGCACTAAATTCATACAAACTATAAATCTAAAATAATTTATTATTATTCTTAATTGATAAAAAACATTTGAAATTCGATCACTTAAGTCAAAGGGATTAAATGGGAGAACCACCCTTAAAATTAAATCTAGCAATAGTGTAGCATTGCCAAATCCACTAGTATACATATATAATTTATTACGACACTCCAAAAACGTGTTCTTTGGACCATGATCGGTGCTCATTTACTATTCCCGACCTTAGGTCTCACCATAGGGGGGGGGGTGCAGGGGGGTCTCACTGCAATAGCTCATCTTTCCTATGGAGATTTGCTAATAAACTGAGGGTTACCTTCGTCGTTATCACCACTTATTTACACATTGTAAGGAGGACGCACCAGTAATTGATTTTTCAATTTAGAAAATAGTAACCACTTTATCATTATACTATGTTAATTGACTTCAGAATCTAAACGTTTAATATTGAGTAAATCATCGCACATTAAAATACTTTCAAACCATTTGCGTTATCTAAAACTAATTCATTTAACAAATTCCCTTTGCCTTTTGTGAAATTTATAGTATTTTTTTACGGGAAATTACTTAAAGTAACAGACAAATTGTATTTGCATTACAAACTTAGGAATTAGAACACTTTGTGTTGTATCACATAAGTCACCATGTGCACAGCCATATTAGCCATAAGTCATATTAGTTCACTTAATTCCTTAAACTAACAGAAAGAATAGGAACAACATTATTCAGAAAGGGCAATTTGGAAGGTATCTATGGATTACAGTGGTCGCATTGACAAGGTTGTAACTTTTGTCTCCGTTTGTATTTATACGGTTTTGTGAGTAGTATTTATGCGGGTCGGATGGTGGGATAATTTTCAATCTATAAGCGGCTTTGACCTTTCTGACTGACGTAGAATCAACGTAGTGCAAGAAATATTTAAGATAAAAATACGAAAGTATAAGGTACATTCTTATAGGTTCATAGACGCACGTTAAAGGATTTCGCAAAATTCGTGGGTTCGCTCCCAGACATTAACAGATAAAACAGCTGATTCGTGTCAAAAACATACCAGCACTACTTTAGGTTATGCCTATATTTATACAACACATACATTTACGTTAAGTACCATGCCAACTAACGCAAATTTATAATCAATACTAATATTATAAAGAGGTAAAATTTGTTTCTTTGTATGTATGTAGGGGGTAATGTCTGGAACTACAGAACCGATTGAAAAAAATATTTCTACTAATAAAAAGCTGCACTATCCCTGAGTAACACAGGCTATAGTTAATTTTGATAAACACATTTTTTATTTCAATATTTGTAAATTTAGTAGGGAAAAATCTTAGGTTAGGCCTAGATTAATGAACCATCACGTGTACAGTAGAACTCAAACTATCCGGACTCCAACTATCCGGATCCCCAATTATCCGGATCAGATTTGAATAAGAACATAGTCAAACGGATGCGAGACTTAGCGGCGCGGAATCGATTTAAGGGTCTGCTGTAGTGGCGGCCATCTTGGATGTTTATCCCGTTAGAGTAATATTAAATTTCAAACCATTTATTTCGTTTATTTTTTATCATCAAATTGTTTGCAAGGTCTCATTTTAAACACAGTCACAATACGCATCCGTTTTGCAATTTAGTTTTTTTTTAAATGCTTTTGATTTGTTATGTAGTTGACATTTTGTAAGTACAAAGTTTGAATTTTTTTCCTAACACAATAAAAAATTAATATTGAAAAATAATTTTCAAGCCGGATCCGAAATTTTATAAAGAATATTTAGTTTTTTTTTCAACACTCAATTACAAAAGACAGACTTATAAAATGGTTTGAAATGAGGCAATGTCAAAGCGATCAGCTGCAAGAAATTGCACTAATTAGATAGGGATATAGTGAGAAGCGCTTTCGTTTCCGGTTGCTTTCTCATTTACTGGAGCAAACCCTTAAGGTAGCAAATCAGCTGGCTCTGCCTGGTATGTTCCAAAAATAATAATGTATTTTACAGTGATTTAGTATTGTTTTTTTCATAATAAATACCGTAATTGGTATTTTTGCTATTATGTTTTGTTTACGTTTCCTCCTAAAAACGGCATTTTTTCGAAAAAAATCCAATATCCGGATTTTTGATTATCCGGATCGAGTCCGGTCCCAATTATTCCGGATAATTGGAGTTCTACTGTATTTACATTAATCACTATAGCAACCAATTAAATAAAATAACAGATAAAACAGCTGTTTGCTCCAATATTTCCAATAACAGCTGATTTCAAACTTTGAAGTAATTATTTGTATTATTTATAATTTTTAGGTTAGGTTTTCATTAAAGTGTAGGCCTGAGCTTCGCTGGTTCTTTTAACCTTTATTATAACTGCTGTTATAAAATTTACGAAATAATTTCATTTGAACATTAATTTAACATTATTTGCCATCTTAGCTTTGGGGTTATTATGATTATGTGTATAGAAATTCCAAAGTGGTTGGCGTGCGAAGCACGCAGGGGTTTTCCCTAGTCACTTAATAATTATCCTCCACAAACAACAAATATCTTAGGTTAAATTAAGGAATACAACAAACACAATACAAAATCAACGGAAAATGCTTACTGTATTATAATTAAATTCAAACAGCTTATTTGGATCTAAAACGTATAGTTTTTAGGTTAGGCCTGTACTGAACCAAAACAGGTTTATTGAAAGCATTTACATGTATTACCATAGCAACCAACTTGGCAAATTTTGAATCAGGAAATTATTTAACACTAACATTATTTTTAGGTTAGGTAAAAGCAAACACAAAAGAAAATCAACGAAAAAGCTTACTGTATTTATAAGTCAAACCTCTGGTGTTACATATTATACTGTTTCCTTTTGTTGAAAATATAAAAATTTCGTACACATCAAAATTGATTTAAATATTAATGGTGAAATTGGAATGAATCCCCTTAATTCTAATTATTTTGGATGGGATGTATCAGTAGACATCCCGAGCCGATAGCCTCGACATGGGTTCTTATGTTCCTACATCTGAGATGCGTTGCTGACTTGAGCGGTTTCTAGTCTCGTTTTCGAACCGACAGTTCCACCGTGGGCTATCACGGGACTACATCTGAGATGGACCTATAGGCGCGAGAACGAGACGAGAAACCACTCGAGTCAGCAACGCATCTCAGATGTAGGACCGTAAGAACCCGTGTTGGGGATATCGGCTCGGGAGGTCTATGTGTATCTATTTCGATATCTGTCTAACATTATGATTGTATAGGTCACCGCAAAACTCCAAAACTCCACACAGATCCAAGTCCTAATCAACCTAATTTCCATGAAAATATCAGAATATACAACAACCAGGAGTCGCCGCAGGGGTTAGTGTGTGAAGCGGGCAGGGGCCGAGCTATTTTTTCGAATATCTCGGAAAGCTCCAGGAAATTTTTGTTGAAAACATCAAATTCGGATTCAGCACCCCAAAAAACACATAGAAAATAAAAGAATCCGGCTTCTTGAATTTTGTCAACGATAGGGTATTTTCGCTACCGTTTTACTGGACTATTAAACAGAATTTTAGAAACATGTTTTATATCTTCGTGTGTGATAGGTTAGGTTAAATTACAAGCTACAACAACATCATATCACAATTTAATATTTTCTGACAATTTTATTAAGACGAAATAAATTTAAAAGCACTTACCACCATCGTACGCCGTGATGTTCAGAAGGTACTCGTCGACTCCAGGTTCCAGATTCTGCTTCAACAAGACTTCCCCTGATTTGCGGCCAATTCTAAATATTTCCGTCGAGCCTTGAGTCATCTCGTACTTCACTTCTCCGTTCTCCCCGGAGTCTGCGTCCAGAGCCGTTACCTTGACGACCAAACAAAATCTTACAATGCATTTCCGTTCACGTAATAGATTTTATGAAAAAATTGGTAACACTAATACAAAAAATTTCAAGACGGTGAGTTTTCTAATTTTGTGGAAGCATAATTTCTTGTGTTTTGGAGAAACTCGTTCTTGTTTCCAACCTATCACAACACGTTTGGATTTGTTTCACGACATTGTCCACGAAATGTTACTTTTATTTTGTTTCGTTTACTGTAAAGTCAGTAAGTATGCGGTGGCGATCACTTCATGTTTCCCAAAAATAGGATTAGTGACCCATTTTTAACTTCCAGTTTTTGGAGGACTATTGTATCTTCACAGTTTACAGTAACTGCATTAGTACTTCGTGATTTGTGATCGAAAGATTCTCTTTTAATGAGATAGACATATGGTTCAATAAGTTTGTGACTGCTATATGCTATTGCTATCAAGTAAGAGGGCTATGTAGTAAAAGCAAGATTATCAGCTGATAAGAAAACGACAGGTAAACCCACGTAATAAATTAGGTTGACGTACTAACTTTAGAGGTTAGTTTTGGTTATTTACTTTCCGCTACTGTATTTGTGTCAATATTAAACGCAGTGACAGCCTTGACGAAGCGAAATGCCGAAAAACCAACTTAGCTGACGATGACGTTTTAGTAGAAATAAGTCGTTCTACGTAAAAAAGAAAGTGTAAACAACATATTTCAAACTTGCCTGGTAAGGAAAAATTTTAATTTAATTTATAGTACACAAACCTGGTGATAAAGAACCAAATCATGTTCAAAATAAATAGGTATACTGTAAAAAATATAAAATAAATCGAATAAAATTTAAATTTAAATTTGTTACCAAATACAAATAATTATTACCGGCCTAACTTTGGTAAGTTTTTGTTATTTATTTCCCGCTACTGTATTTCTATCAATGTTTAACACAACGAAAGGCTTGACGAAGCGAAATGTCGATAAACTTGAACATACCTAAAGATGACGTTTTAGTCGAAACCTATCTTTAAGTGTAAAAAGTAAGTGAATAAAATAGATTTTGACTTACCTATAACGTAAAACATTAATTTAATTCGTATTACACAAATCTGGTGGAACTGAGATGGGTGCCAGGACACAGTGGCATACAAGGAAATGAGATGACAGATCTTGCAAAGAAAAAAACATCCACAGTCTGTATGGGGACGGAACCAATGTGCTGCATTTATGTAGTGCGGCGAAAATCACAGAAAACAAATGGGCGAGGGAAGAGCAACACAAGAGATGGTGTAGATTATCCGGGCACACACAAAATAAACTACTGTTCAAGGCAACAAAAACTAAACTTACTAAATCAAGTTAAGCCAACAACAGCTCATACGAGTTGTACGACTCATTACTTGACATGATCAGTTCAGAAAACATCTAGCAACTTTGGGAGTCCTGGAAGGCGACCAACGCTGTTGGCTTTGCGTTCAGGTTGAAGAGTCAGCAAGACACGTCATTTTTGAATGCAGGATTCTGAAGCGCAGAAGGAGGGGCTATTCGGAAACCAGCAACCAGGGGACGAAGAAGACACGTACTTGGTGGAGAAAATCCTGGACCTCACAATGGGTACATGCTTCTAACCAGCTAGGCACGGGATACAGGGGGCACAATAAACGAGGGGTTTACGTACAAGGAAACCTCCAAGGAATCGTACACAGACTATAATCTAATTTTATCTAATTATTCTAAATAGATTTTTCACGGTGACTCACTAGTAAAAAAATATTACTGAAATACTAATCTATATCAAAGCCCACTAAAGAATACCGTTGAGGGAGGGGCTTGTGTACATCGAGACCTTGAACGCTCCAATCGCCGTAGTGCGACTTTGTCACGTTCTTCCCACGCTTCTAACTGACTGCGGCTGACTCAACGCATTTATAATTTTTTAAACTGTGCGATCAAGCCTCGAGCTGTAAATACCAGAAGTGATCGAGGCTAGTAGATATGGCAACGCTGCGCGCCCATCCTATTGGCCGCCTCGCAACGGTATTCTTTAGTGGGCTTTGATATAATGTTACCTTGGCAATGTAGTCTCCTTTCTGAGCATTTTGTGACACAACAGTGAAATACACAGTTGACTGATGTGTAAACACAGGACAGTTGTCATTGACATCCAACACTGTGATGTTTAGAGACGCGTGAGTAGTCTGTACCCCCTTGTAGTTACTTCTAACCTAGAACAGTTGACATGTTGAAAGTTATAGTGTTTTAAATTTATTCGGTTTAATTCGTGGTTAGATTAAACTCATCTGTTTTAAAGCGAAGCTCGTAAAAATACTCTGTTTAATAAAGTACTGCAAAAAATTTCATTTACTTACCGAATGAAAGCAGGTGGAAAATAGTAAATATTTTTTTATTATTTATCACGAGCAGACATACCATACATTTTGACGCAAAACATGTTATTAAAAAGAAATCTATTTTCATAAAAACACCCTTTTACTAGACTAGCTTCACTGAAACTATTAGCAATTCATCTTTTTTTTTATCACATTTATAGTTTGATATACTGGACGACATGGATAAAGAGACACTACATCAAACGAAACGAGATATTTGCTTTTAATCAAAGGGAAATAATACACTGAAATATATTTTATAAAATATGTTTTATAAAAGATGGTATCCATCTACTATAAAAAATTTGAAGAGTGATTCTTTTATACAATATTTTGGACTTATATTACACTAAGTTAAAGATCTATGTCAAAAGAAGGTGCTTTTTATTGTTGAAAACAATTACAGAATTGTTTATTTTTGCTTTTTTAAATTTGAGACCAAATTAAAATGGGTGAGATACAATTCTATACTTGTGCAACTACACTGAGTGATATCACTTCTTTTGAAAGTGAAAAATTGGCTTCTAAGTCCATTTATTTTCTTTTTTGTATCTTGAACTGTACAACCAGGTTTCACGGATGTTCATAGAATCTGCAATGTTTTGGTATTGAATTTGTGGCCACAGTGCTGTTCAACCTTTGTAAATCTATTTTTATACTCTGAATGTTTTTGGTTGTACAAATTTTCATGTAGGCCTATAATTCATATTCGAAAATTGACAGTTTTGTTGTATTTACAGTCCAAGTGAACTTTGTAGCCATTTCGTTGTTTTGCTCAATAACCTCAAATTCAATACCACATCAACTTTTATAAAAGGTAATGCCAACCTGTTAAATTTTATAAAGAAAATATACTATAAAAGATTTCCCATTACACTATCAAAGATCTTTGTCAAAGAACTTTTATAAAACTTTTCTCTATTATATAAAAAAGTTTTTCTAATTCTTCTTCTCATAATTATAAAGTAATAAGAATAGCTACTATCTAGCGAAACCACTGGCTTGAACACTGGCGGGGAAAGAACACCCTGATGAGTCAGTAAGAAAAAAAAAATATCTCTATTATATAAAAAGGTTTTTCTACTTCTTCTTCTCATAATTATAAAGTAATAAGAATATATTAAATACGTGTATTGCGTAGCGGTGACCATTGCATAACTTTCATTCACCGTGTATTGCGTAGCGAAGACTTATTGCATAACTTCCAGGCGCACAAATTCATGAAGTCGATTATGAAGTCGAAGTCAAACCGAAACAATAAAGTTAAACGGGCCTAATGCAGTATTTTGATAACCCCACAAATCCATTTGTTCTTTACGGCATGTAGGAATAAAACTTTTCGAAGTTGGAATAATCTTTAGCGAATTCCCATGCAGTAACTCGTATGGTGATACCTAACATCGCTAGTAGTAAATGAGCAATGATCATGGGCCCAATAACACGTTTTAGGGTGTCATTAAAAATTTTATATAGGATAGATATGTATATATATGTTTGCACTCTATCGGCCGCATTCAAGTCCGATTTAGTTCAAATTTGGTACACACTTTGGTTGTTTTAGTCGCTCGGACTAGTTCGTTATCCATAAAATCCAATAAACGGAACAAAAAATTACTTTTTTTTTTATTTTTCATACTAGAATGAAAATCTTTTAGGGTTTTATTTGAAAAAAACGTAGGATTATTCTGCACATTTTGTTTTTACTCGACCTTATTACTCTCTCGGTTCCCCCGAAATCGATCTAAACGTAATATACCATAAAAATACCCGGCTCAAATCCACGAGTGGTATTTTACGGTGGGGGAATCTTCTAATCTAAGGCCGACTGCCGAGGTTGTACCCTTGAGAGAACCGAAGCAGTCATAACCCTAGGCCGCAAGGTCAAGATATCCGCTGCGAGTGGAACGAACCAGGGCGTGAGTCGAAGCAGGAGGCTTGAGTGCAAACAAATTATACTAATATATTTCGTACAAGTAGTCAGCTATTCATCACCTTCGTGCGTAGACCAATTTCCCAAATAGTTGGTTGAAACTCTAAAATATATAAATTAATTTTGGACATTCGATAAACTTACGTCAGAGGTTCGAATTATTTTAAAATTAGATACGTCGGCATAAGTATACAGTATGTATCGGGAGTATAACCTGTAAGAATTATTTAACAGGTGCACTATCTTAGCTAAAAAATGTACGCGCTCTAAAAACCAAAACAAATGCTGGACAGGCGCTCTAAAACCTAAACATTTCAAACATGCGCTCTCTCCAACCTAACAAATGTCAGAGATTTTTGAACATACAAAGCTTGTCTGACATATGTTAGGTTAAATTTAGAGAGTTCATGACGCTTTTTAAGTATAAGAAATGTATGGCACTTTTAGAGAGAGTGCCTGTCCGACATTTTTAAAATTACGGAGGGTGCGCGCCTTACGTTTTTTATGTTAGCAGTAAACCTGCCTAAAATTTTCTGGGTTATTCGTGGTTCCATAAGAACTATGCTAACGCTCTAGTCAGAAACGCATCTTGGATGTAGTAGAACCCCGCTAATCCGTTACCAACGGGACCGATAGTATGGTCGGATCACAAAAAAGGTCGGATTATTAGAGGAACACATTTACTTACATTAAAAAGTAATAAAGTACGTAATTCGTGAAACACTAAATATTTAATGTTCTTGCTGTTTTTCAGGTCGAAATATGTCCGTATGTTCTTTTTCTTGGTGACAATTTCGATTTAGACGTGTCTCATCGCCAATTGTGAGTCAGCGAGTCACATGACTGCATAGTACAGTATTTTGATTTAAACTGCTCTAGGATTGAGAACGACGAGGCCGTAGTAGTGAAAGGGGGCTCGCCCCGCGCTATTCCAATCAGGAAGAGGCAGTTGCCGTGGCATCCTTTGTATACCATATTGAAATATTTCTGTTTAATTGCTTGACATTACAAACAGGTCAACTGCGATCTGTTTTTGTAATAATTGAACCAATTGTTTGATGAGAAACACCGAAAACAAAAACAATCGCCTATATGGCGGTATGATCGGACTAAGCGAGGAGTCGGTTTACCCGAGAACGGACTAGCGGTGTTCTACTAGTCCTATATGAGACCTAATAACTCCCGGCATTATTGTCGGATTAAGCGAGGAGTCGGTTTACCCGAGAACGGACTAGCGGGG
>JAGFPH010003587.1:0-10196 GCA_018207615.1 Philaenus spumarius | reverse complement strand
ATGTCCATTTCAGAGGTATTACCAAGTAAACTATTTGGAAACAACTTACGAAATAATGTGGAAGCGCAATGTCCATTTCAGAGGTATTGCCAAGTAAACTATTGTAAAACTACTTTGGAAATGTGGAAGCACAATGTCCATTTCATCGGTGCGTGTCGTGTCGAAATTAACCTATACAGCCTTAAACTGCACGCATCTAAAATACAATGACTATGGTATGGTACGGTTAGCGACATTACATTCGAATACCCACGCAACAAGTGCTGAACGGGCCATAAGAAGTTTTCACTGCAAAAAATGGTTACTGAGTTACTGTATTATATTTCATTTAAACCTCTATTGCTACATATTAAAATAATTCGACCACGCAGCTGGAACGCTGACGTGAGTTGAGCAAATTTCCAAAACTAAGTTTATATGCCTATGTTTTAGGGTTTCAACCAACAATTTGCGAAATAAGTCTACTAACGAAGGCGTTGAACAGCTGTCTGTGTGTAGGTACGCAATATATTAGTAAAATTTGTTGCGCCTAGTGGCCTCGCTAGTTTGCACCACTTGGCTTTGAACCGGTTACTTTTATGGTTTTTTACGTTTTGGTCGATTTTGGGGTAACCAAGCGAGCTATAAGATCGCGTAAAAAAACAAAATGTGCAGAATAACATCCTACATTTATATTTTTAGAAAAACTCTAACAAAATGTCATTCTCGTAGTAAAAATCTCTAAAAATAAATACTTCCAGTCAAAAAAACTTATTTCCGGTTGTTGAATTTTTTTGGCTAACGAACTCGTCCGAGCGATATAGACAACCAACACGTGTACCAAATTAGAACCAAATCGGACTTAAAATACGGCCGCTAGAGTGCGAACACATATATACATATATATATACATATATTTATAAATATGTTACTTACGTCGTCTCATACATACTGGTTCTTTTTTCCAACCGGTTTCGCTGCTTCAACTAGTCAGCATCATCAGGGCATATCCACTACTGCTTCGTTATTAACATAAAAATCACTACACAACACACACATATATACAAACACACATTACAAACGCATATCGATAAGTGTACGATTACACTTTATGTCCTGTCAGGTGGCCGGCCAGGTCCGTACTCATACATATGTATGAATTTTAATGACACCCAAAAACGTGTTCTGGGGACCAATATCGGTACTCATTTGCTACTCCCGACCTTGGGTCTCACCATAAGGGCCACTGCAATAGCTCATTTTTCCTATGGAAATTCGCTAATAAAACAGCTTACTTGGAACAAAGACATAATTTTAGGGTAGGACATAACTAAACTATAAATTTATGTTTAGATTTAGATCAGCAACCATTGTTTTCAACAGATGCTGTCAACCACCAAGACCCTTAAGGTCTTGGTAATTTACTAGTTTGTTTTTAGGTTAGGCCTACAATGAAGCAATGTAGCAAAACACGTTTACTTGCAACCTATGGTGTCATGACCGCATACTAAGAAAGGACTTTGGAGAATTTCCATTCTAAAGTGTAAAAATAGTGGAAATTCGGGGGTTCACTTCCAGCCCTGTATCAGACAAAACAGCTCAGCAAACATGCATTTGTTACCATAGCACCCAACTTAGACAATTTGTGATAATTATTTTATTTTTCACAACCGACAACTTTTTTAGCAAAGCAAACACAATCAAAAACCAACGAAAACTATTTACTGTAATATAATTTAATTCAAACATGTGTTCTTACGTATTATCTATACTAATATTATAAAGAGGTAAAATTAGTTTGTTTGTATGTAGGGGGTAATCTCTGGAACTACTGAGCCGATTCAAAAAAATAATAGTTTTACTAATAAAAAGCTACACTATCCCTGAGTAACATAGGCTAGAATTAATTTCGATAAACAAATTGTTTGTTTCAATATTTGTAAATTTATTTGGAAAAATCTTAGGTTAGGCATAGACTGATGAACTAACACATGTATATATATTTATTACCATGGCAACCAATTGAATAACATCTATACTAATATTATAAAGAGGTAAAGTTTGTTTGTATGTTTGTATGTTTGTTTGTTTGTTTGTTTGTATGTAGGGGGTAATCTCTGGAACTACTGAACCGATTGAAAAACTAGTTTTACTAATAAAAAGCTACACTATCCCTGAGTAACATAGGCTACAATTCATTTCGATAAAAAACATTTTTTTATTTCAATATTTGTAAATTTAGTCGGAAAAAATTCTTAGGTTAGGCATAATAATATACTAATAAATCAACACATGTATTTACATTTATTACCATAGCAACCAATTGAATAAAATAACAGATAACAGGTGTTCGCTGTAATATTTCCATTAATAGCTAATTTCAAATTTTCTATTTCTAAATTTTAGGTTAGGTTTTTATTAAAGTGTAGACCTGAGCCTTAATGGTTCTTTTAACCTTTATTATAACTGCTGTTATAAAATATTTGAAATAATTTGATTTAAACATTTAAAATTATTTACCGTCTTAGCTTTGGTGTTATTATTAATCCTACACCTTTATTATAAAGAAAACATAACATGATTATGTGTATAGAAGGTTCCAACGGGGTTGGCGTGCGGAGCACGCAGGGGTTTCCCCTAGTAATACATAAAACAGCTGTTTGCTCCAATATTTCCATTTACAACTATTTAAAACTTTGAAGCAATTATTTTTATTTCTAACTTTTTATTAAGGTTAGGATTTTATTAAAGTATAGACCTGAACCTTGCTGGTTCGTTTAACCTTTATTATCACTGATGTTATAAAATATACAAAATATTTTTATTTGAACAATTAACATTATTTACCGTCTTAGCTTTGGGGTTATTATTAATCCTACACCTCTATTGTAAAGAAATGATCACATGATTAAGAGTATAGAAGGTTCCAATAGAATTATCGTGTGGAGCACGCAGAGGTTTCCCCTAGTCTATAAATAAAACAGCTTAAATTAATCATAACTCAACGCGATTTTAGGTTAAGCCTATAATTAACCAAAATACGTTTATTTGCAACCAATTTGGAAAATTTAGAATCTGGCAATTATTCTTGACAAGTAACTTAACAACTTTTTAGAATAGGACAAAAGCAACAGAAGGATAATCTATCTATATAAAAGCGAAATGGCACTGATTCATTCATCAGCAGAACTAAAAATCTACTGAACCAAATGAGTTCAAATTTGGCATGCAGTTCAGTTGGACCTTAAGACGCGCACTAAGAACGGATTTTGAAAACATCCCAAAGATACGCCCAATATTCGCGTTTTTCTAGAGATTGTTTGCGTTTTCTCAGCTTTTTCGAGACTAATTGGCAGAAAATGTTGAAATTTGGTACTTAGGTTCGTTTAAGGCCTAAAAGTAGTCTGTTAAAAAATGTTTGAGATTCTCCCGAAATTAATCCAGAAATAGGCGTTTTTGCATTTTTCCTTGCGTTTTCAATGCGTTTTTGATCATCCTCAAATTACGCCCGAACGGATTGGAATAAAATTTGGTATGTAGCTTCCTCTAGGGCCTTAGGCGCTCTCAAAGAAAGGGTATGAAAAATTTCGAAATTTTAGGAGGGGTTTGGGGGGATCAAAGTTACTAAAATCATAATTTCAGATCTTTTATTATTATGACAATAGTGCTTTTATTATTTAAGATCTATATATAAATATATAAGTCAAATACCACTCACTAACTGAACACTTCAAAAGATTACAATTACGTTAAAAAGACTGAAAATACTAACCACCACGGGCAACGCCGTACGTGTCAGCTAGTGTATTATAAGTCAAACATCTGATGTTACATATAATATTGTTTCCATTAGTTGGTAGTATCAAAATTAATTTGAAATGTTGTTTATCGATTATTTAAATATAAATGATGAAATTACAACGTATGGCCTAAATATAATTATTGGGGATGGTCATATATATACAGTGGTTTTGTATGTATAGGTCTCAGTTCACAAGTAATTTACGTGAAAATTTCAGAGTATACAATAAATTGTTTGCATTTCTTCACCATGAGTCACAGTTAGGGCTGGCGAACGAAGAGAGCAAGGGTGGATCCGGTAGTATAAAATAAACCTGTTAATCGGACTTCGGTTTATTAAGTTGGTATTACTACGTAAATAATGGTTTCTATGATTATTTTTTCTTGAAATAAATCTACAAAGAAATTCACCTGAATTGAATCCTTTTCTGCTTGTCTTTCTATCCGTGATTTACAGTTTTGCTCAAAATCTCTTCCACAACATTTACTCCTGAATTGATGACTCTTTTCTATCGTTCGCCTTGCACACAGTTTATGCGACACTTTACTGCTTTCGGTTTTGTTATGGTAATTTCTCTAAACGGTAAATATTTATACTGCTTTAGATTCACATTGTATACTATAACTAATCTAAACTTATTTAAGATCTGTTTGTGTTTGAATGTACGTATTCAAGATATGTTTGTGTTTGAATGTACGTATTTAAGGCAAAGGAGTCTTTATAATTGTATTTTTTCGGTTTATTTATTTATTAACTCTTTAATATCTATATGCAAATGTTAACAAAATCAAATATAAACACAATTCTCACTTGGTTTAATAAATAATGACAATAGTTCTACCTAAAATAATAATAAATTTAAATCTTAATTAATTAGCAGCGAACAAACAAATATAGAGGTTTTCTATGCATCGCCTGTTTGAGACTACCAACTTCTAATTTCCTAATAAAATAGAAAATAAAAAAGTAGTTTTGTATCGCCTTTTCAACAACTAAATTATGTATTTTGAAAATATATAATTACAATCAAATATTAATTAATTAATACCTGCAAGGTAAAATATCAGCCTAATAAAAACCAATATTTTAACACTACACATAATACTTCTACAGCATAACACATATTATTAAAAAATAATAAAAAAGTAAATAAAGAAATGAAAAAAATTGTTTTTGTTTTTTATTTGAAAAATAGATAGAACGACCTATGCGTCATCAACCAAGAGTCACACAACGATTTTAATGAAATGTAACACATCTTCAACAGAAAAAAACAATGCTTTTACATCGCTTAAAGCCCTGCCAATGAACCCTTCTAACGTGTATATACCGGGTGTCTTATAAGTCCCCCCCCCTATTATTTTTTTTATTAATGGAAATAGACATATTTGCTTTGGGTATTTTTAACATGACCAAAAAGGCTGTATTTTTGTCAAGAAGTCAGCGGTTCTCATTTCGAGCACTTAATCTGAATGAAAATGAGGTAAGTGCTAAAGGTTTTACTCATTGTAACATAATTATTAATAAAACTTTAAATAGGAGTTTTTTTGGAAAAATTATAACTTTGATTGGTCTTTATGTTGCATAAAATCTTTTTCTATTATCAAGACCTTTAAAATATGGTGTCACTCAATAGGGGTTCTCGTTTAAAATTTTCGACTTACCAACAAAATACCCCATTTTTGGGGGAGGGTTTGAAATTTACGATACACCAAAAAAAACTCCATTGTTGGTCATGTTAACAATCCCCAAAGCAAATCTGCCTATTTCTATTAATACAAATTATAGTAGAGGGGGAGACATTAGACACTTGGTATAAATTGTATACGCTTGAAGCGGTAAAAGTAAAAGAGCGTTTGTATAAAGTAAGTTTTGGTTTTGAAACTAGCATTAGATTACTGTCTCTCGTAGAATACGTACTGCGACTATTGTTCAGAATATGATAATTTTTCGTTCGGAAAATCTTTAAGATATTATACATGTGTCTAGCGGTAGGATTTTGAATCTGGAAAAATGGTACCAAGAGTATTCGAACAGAGATTTTCTCGAAATTAATCTTACAATATGTCTGTATTGTTATAATAGGTTTGAGCGTCGTGAGGTTGGTACCGCCCCTACAACTCGGCCCATAACCTAAGCGAGAGCTCACCAAACATTGTACACATACAGAGTGTTCATAAAGTCAGTTATTATTATTTATGTTACTCAATAAGTTCAACAAAACTTTATATATCTTGTGTTACATAACAGGACATTTTTGACATATCTGAACCTCGATGATTTGGGGGGGGGGGGGGGCTTAAAGGGGTAAGGTGGTTGGGGTTAACAATTTAAAATATAAACTTAGATCATGTAATACACCATTAAAAAGCTTATCTATAAGTGAAACAGAATGGCGCAAACTAAAGTTTAGTATCTTGCTTCGTTTGAAAGTAATGGACAATCGAAGTTCTGGAAAATGATGTTGTTGTTATAGCTTCAAAGCAGGTTATTAATTTGTTAATATTATAAATAATTAAGTTGTAGATTTTAATACAGTAAGCGTTTTTCGTTGATTTTTTCCGTGTTTGCTTTTTGTTAAGGTAACATTAAAACACTGTTGGTTGTGAAGAGTAATAAACTTATTGTAAATTTCCTAAGTTGGTTGATATGATAATTAATGTAAATGCATTCAACTAACATGTGTTGCTAAGCTTTTGATCGATCACCTTTTTTATCCGATTAGGGCTAGGATTTGACGCCCGCATTTTCATTATTTTTACGCTTTAAAATATACATTTTCACACTCCTTTCTTACTGCACTTCTATGACCCCATAAGAATACACGTTTTAATTTTTCGTATTTGTTCTACGTTCATTCTATGTCAGTCAGTCAGGACACAGTCGCTTATATACAAAAATTCACAAGGGTTTGGTAAAAGTTTTATTATTTTATTTAAGGTATAATTGCCATTTTGTATAACATTTTGTTATTATTTCCTTTTAGCTACAATTAAACATATTATATGCTATTGTCTAGGATATACCGAACCATCTTTTCCTGTATCCGATAATTAGTGCATTTAACAGAATACAAACAAAAAAATGTATCACCAAAACTTAAACAAGAAAAAAGAAGAAAAACAGTTTGGTCTATCATTACACAAATATTCAAACCGACATTTGAGGCTAGTTGAGGCAAGCGGACAAACAAGACAAGCAAACAGGCAGAGAAAAAGACCTAACAATAAAAGCACATGTACAAATAATTATAACTAAATAAAATATAAGTATAGAAATATAATAAATTAAAAATCACTTTTACTTACATAAATGCAAATACAACAAATTGAACAACACTGTACCAAAACGAATAAATTTAAAGTTACTTGACAGATTAAATCGTCAATAAACTTTGTGTTTTATCAGCCAACTCTTTACTGAACTTTAAAAGTTAGGAATCTTTTGTTCCTTTCTCAAGCGGATTGGAAGCAAATTAAAAACATATGGGCCCAGAAATAAAAAGGATCTTTCTAAATTCGATCAATTTTCGTATTTTGTTGATAATATCTTTTACTTTTATCTTGATACTCAAAAGAAGTTATATATAGGTACTCTTATTCTTGTATTCATGTTTTTACTAGGGGAGACCACTGCGTGCTCCGCACGCCAACTCCCGGTGCGACCTTCTAAAAACATATGTTATGTTTTATTTATAATAAAAGTGTAGGATTAATAATAACCTCAAAACTAAGATGGTAAATAATGTTAAGTGTTCAAATCAAATTATTTATTATATTTTATAACAGCAGTAATAATAAAGGTTAAAAGAACCAGTAAGGCTCAGGTCTACACTTAATCAAAAACCTAACAAAAAAGTTATAAATAATAACCTCAAAACTAATATGGTAAATAATGTCAAATTTTCAAAACAAATTAGTTCGTAAATTTTATAATTTGAATAAATAATTCATTTTCTCCCTTATAAAAATCAATATTTACTTCCACAAAGCAGCTGTATTAGTTTGTTTCTTATTATAAACAGCTGTTTTGTATTAAAATGTTTTTATAACCTTCTGAATACTGTAATCATCGTTATTTACATCCACGAAATCAGCTGGAATAGTTTGTTTCTTAATATAAACAGCTGTTTAGTATAGAAATGGTTTTTAAATATTTTCCATGTTAATCTTATGAGGAAACCCCGACTTTGAGATTAGCTCACGCCATTAAGGTTAAGAATTTTTGACATCTAAAACCTTATTGCAAAACTACGAAATGAGACGAATTTTTTGAAACCTCAAACATTAAAATTGGTCCAGAAATAAGGGAGGAGTTATGTTTACAAAAAACGGCTTCACGTATTATATATAAAGATATTGAATCAGGCACTTTAAACTTCACTATTAAAGTACTTACACCTCCAGTGTGGGCGTTTTGTTAGTATCAGCTGACGAAGGCATACTGAGAACAGCTGACTGGTAATTAAGTCACAAAGCTCTTTACTTGGCATTAATGAAAGTCAGTGATCAGAAGTCTCTAACAATCATGCTGCATTATAAATATCAAGTTTTGTATTTGCAGCAATGTATGGAAAAATATCCTCTAATTAGTTCCGGACTTTTGACGGATATATCCGATACATTTCATGTGGTTAGCGGACGGCCTGCTGTTATATTCAATATCTTATATAGAATTCTCGGACTAATGATGGTACAATCCATCCTTTGCATAAAGAAACTCTAGAACCTTAAATTAATGTTTTTTTGTGCGTTTTATTCACTAACACTAATTAGTACAAGAGCGTGTAATCTATATACAGGATGAACCCGACTACCCGTGCCAAATGAAATACAGCTTTCGTTTTAACTTAAATGCCCCTATTTAAATGCCCTAGAGAATTCAGTAAAAATATTTTCAAATCTCAAAAATGGGGGATGGGGGTCGTTTTTGGAAAATTTTCAAATGTAAATGTAGCTCGAGTGATACCTCATTTTAAAGGTTTGTCTTCACTGATCATTTTGGAGAAAAAAGTTTTAACTTATCTTACTGCGTATGTTCAGAGTGTTCCAAAACGTCACAAAAATTGTGTTTTACAGTTAGTTTTATTGTTACCACATAAAATAGCCTACATAAACCAAAATTTTATTCTATATTCACCAGAAGATACCCTTTCTAAAAATGTGCTTAAGTTGTCCCTTATTCAAATTATAAAAATGCATACAATTTAGGGGGAAAACAGATTTAAACTCAAAAACTAAAAATGTATTTAAAGTGTTACTATATCTAACCGTTTCAAAATTTCGCCTGGAAAACTTATTTTCCCACTCTCTTTATCGCCTATTACTGAATGACATTTGCCATTTTAGGGTGGGGTGGTAGGGGTGTGTCGACACCAGTATATTTAATTGTCAAATTAAACTTTGTATAAAATAATTTATTTGCATTTTTAAATTGAACAGTAAGTTATAAAAAATAATACCAAAACGTGTTTTGTGCAATGAAAGGGAAGAATAGCCTTGTTCCCTTTAAAAGACAATTGCAGTTTAATAAAAACTAAAACAGTATGTCAATTACTTGCACTCCAACAATAACCTACTATTTATCTTGTTTCTAAAGGTTTACAGATGCTCAAGCTGAAACCCCACCACACCATCCAAAAATGGCAAATGTCATGATAAAGAGTGTTGGAAAATAAGTTTACCAAGCGCCAGAGGTAAAGTCAAACTTTAAATACAAAAAATGTTTGTTTTTAAAAAGCCCTTTTCAATGATGTGCTCATGGCTAACGTTATAATTTTGTGGAGTTTTGAGTTTTAATCTGTTTTTTTTTCTCAAAAATTATATGTATTTTTAAATTTGAAAATGTTTGAATAAGGTACAATTTAAGCACATTTTTGGAAAGGGTATCTGCTCGTGAATCTAGGATAAAAATTTGGTTTACGTAGGCTATGTTATGTTGTAATGACAAAACTAACTGTAAAACACTACTTTCGTGACGTTTTCGAACACCCTGTATATACGCAGTAAGTTAAGTTAAAAACTTTTTTTCCCAAAATGATCACTGATGATTTTTACCTTTAAAATGTGGTAGCACTCGATCTAAATTTACATTTGACAATTTTCTAAAAACCCCCACCCCTAAAAAGGCACTTTTGGGGCATTTTTGAGATTTGAAAATATTTTTACTGAATTCTCTAGGGTCGAAATAGGGAGGGTTTAAGGAGAAACGAAGGCTGTAGCTCATTTGATTTCGTCGCTATAAATTGCACACTCGTGCTCTGATTCACCCTGTATAAGCGGCATTAGGGTCTACTCTGACTGACGGACATAGAATCAACGAGGAACAAACACTACTTAAGACACAAATACGAACATATAAAGGTATAGTCTTATGAGGTCATAGACGCACACTGAGGAAGCATTGAGGTCATAGA
>JAGFPH010003586.1:106947-140328 GCA_018207615.1 Philaenus spumarius | reverse complement strand
CGAAATGGTGTGCGAAGCACGCAATGCATTGTGTATTGAAGACACTCTCAACATGCGAAATGGTGTGCGAAGCACGCAATGCATTGTGTATTGAAGACACTCCCAATATGCGAAATGGTGTGCGAAGCACGCAATGCATTGTGTATTGAAGACACTCCCAATATGCGGAATGGCGTGCGAACCATTTTGCAGCTATTCAGCACCGTCGTGAATAGACCTATTTCCCAAATTGTTGGTTGAAACCCTAAAACATAGGCCTATAAACTTAATTTTGGAATTTTGCTCAACTCACGTCAGCGGTTCAGCTGCGTGGTCGAATTATTTATAATTTGTAACTTGAGAAATAATTGTAAAATTTGTAGTAACACAAATATGTATCCACACGTTAAAAAATACAATCTCGGTTGCAGTGAATAAGTATTTTTGTATGAATGAATAGTTCCTTTCCTTTCAAGGTCTAGACCCCCCCCCCCCCCCGGGATGGTGTATGAGGATTTAAGAGTGCCCTCCCCTCCTTCGTCAAAATGGGTCCGGAGAAAATTTTGACCTCCTCAGAAAACTTTTAAAATTTGGGAAACCTATTTGGCAGTTCAGGTGAAATATTAACTCACTCGGCATTGAGTCTGTACCTTTACACCGTCATTGAATACACAAAGCTATATTGAGGCCGCACTAAGTAGTGACCCAGCAGCTCATGTTTCAACTCTTGCAAAAAATAAAATAAGTAGACTATATGTAAAATGAAACGGTGCAAAACATTTAAAACATATACTAGTGGAAAACCACTTATACTGTTTAAAAAAAATAATTATCTTAAACGAAAAATACCTCGCTGTCCTATTTAAACTCTGAACTTCTTTTTATACCACCTTTCAAGTCACTTAGAAGGCGAATAGATACAACTTCTTTTAATACCTCCTTTAAAGTCACTAAGTATTCGAATAAATACGTCATTATAGATACAATCCAGATGTTAAAAATACTGAGCGATGCTCGGTCACCCAGGTACAAACGAGTCAAAGATTAGTGAGAGCCTTCAGCGAGTTTTCCAACTGCGAGCGAAGCGTCCAGGGGCAGAGCCCCTACTAATTAATAATAATATACAGTAGAACTCCAGTTATCCGAATCAATTGGGATCGGACCCCATTCGGATAATCAAAAATTCGGATAATTTGATTCCGAAATAAACGGTATCAGTTAACTGACACAAACTTTCTCCCAACTTACTGTAGTCAAAATAATATTGTTTTAAATCATTTTATTTACTACTTTTTAGAACAAAACAAAAAAATAATATTCTACCTACGTCAATTGGATAAAAAATCATTGTCCAAGGCGGGACTCGATCGCGCGACCTTTGAATTACTGGCCGTGCTCGCTACCGTGGCGCTACCCCGTGCGGCCGCTGCCGCGATGCTAGATTGACAACACAATTTAAACATTTCCCCATAATTATAAAACGCCGAAGTTTTCGTTTTAATAAAAGCGGGTGGTGTCATTTTGTTTGGCATCTTAAGCACTATAAATACTGAAAATTTGATCAAAATCGTTAGAGCCGTTTTTAAGAAATTTGAATTTTTGTCGTTTTTTATGGGTTTTTAGGGGTAAATAACCCTTAAAAATTAAAAATTCAAAAAAAATGAAAAAAAACGCCTGGAGATATTAGGGTTTAGTACCTACATACCAAATTTCATAAAAATCGGACCAATAGTGTCGTCTCTGGTCGTGTATACATACACACACACAGACAGACTGACAGACAGACACCACTCTAAAAACCACTTTTTTGGAATCAGGGGGCACCAAAACGGATATTTCCACCAAAAACTCAAATTCGAAAATTCTGACGAAAACAATACTTTTTCCATATACTATGGTATAAGGGGAGAAAGTAAAAAGGGTATATTTTATCCTTTTCGGGATTGGCTTCGCGTTTACGCGACTGGAGTAAACTATCCGCACATACAATGGTCGCGTATACACGTTTTATAACTTTAACGTTCTAGTAGCCTACACTATGAGAAGCGGCCTACGCACAGTGGATTGCACGCCAAACCCCCATATTGCGAGTGTTTTCAATACACAGTGCATTGCGTGCTTCGCACGCCAACCCCCGTATTGAGAGAATTTTCAATACTCAGAGCGTTGTGTGCTTCGCACGCCAATTTTAAGCCTATGTGTAGTAGCGCGCGTAGACAGAATCATTATTTTGCAAATCGCAGTACGTTCCCGTCATAATTTTGTTTTCTGAAATTCTGAAAGCGATTCGGATAGTTGGAGTTCGGATGGTTGGAGTTCGGATGGTTGGAGTTCGGATGGTTGGAGTTCGGATAGTTGGAGTTCGGATAGTTGGAGTTCGGATGGTTGGTGTTCGGATGGTTGGAGTTCGGATGGTTGGAGTTTTACTGTACATATTTTTCCTTCCCTGGGAGCTATGGCCTCTTCTGCCCATGGGTTAACTTTATGTAACTGACAGTACGATTATTAGTAAAAGCTGACTGCGATTGACAGTAAAATCTTGTTAGCGAATTTCCATAGGAAAGAAAAGCTATTCCAGTGACTCTTACGGTGAGACCTAAGGGAGTATTCAATGAGCACCGATCATGGTCCCCAAAACACGTTTTGAGGTCTCATTAAACAATATATATATGTTCGCACTCTAACGACCGCATTTTAAGACCGATTTGGTCCAAATTTGGTAAACAAGTTCGTTTTCTAAGTCGCTCGGACGAGTTAGTGATAATTTTATAAAAAAGAAATAACTTATAATTATATTATTTCCCTACGCTATTTCATTTTACCAATTAATTGCTTTGACACAATCTCTTTTGATAATTGAAATAAAAATAAACGGTATCAGGAAACTGACACATACTTTCTCCCTCATTATAGAAACTTAATAAAAAAATACTATTACCAATTTATTGTGATTTTTTTATTTTTAACAGTCATTTTCCCATAAAAATCCATAAAATAATGGAAAAATCAACTTTTCTCAAAAACGGCTCGAACGATTTTGATTAAAATTTTACAGTTTATAGTACTTTAGGTCCCTAATAAACTGTAAAATTTTAATCAAAATCGTTAGAGCCGTTTTTGAGAAAAGTTAATTTTTCCGATATTTTATGGGTTTTTATGGGAAAATTACCCTTAAAAATAAAAAATTCACAAAAATGAAAAAAAACGCCTGGAGATACCGTGGATTAGTACCTCCATACCAAATTTCATCAAAATCGGACGACTGGTTTAGGCTCTAGGTCTGATAACATCCACACAGACACACAGACACACAGACACACAGACACACAGACACACATACAGACACACACACAGACATCACTCCGAAAACCACTTTTTTAGGTTTAGGGGGACCCAAAACGGATATTTCCACCAAAAACTCAAACTCGAAAATTTTGACGAATACAATACTTTCTCCATATACTATGGTATAGGGGGAGAAAGTAAAAAGCTTGACTCTACAAGATATGCGGTCATATAGTAAACTTTTCGCCATTCCATTTGCTGGCATTTCGAGCGTAAAATCGTACGAAACGTCGGACCTATACGTTCGGATGTACTGACTGCGACCATCCGCCTTGTAACTAGAGTCAAGATTGTTTGTATTCGTGCGTCTACGTACGACTTAATTTCGTACGATACGCATTGCTTGCGCTATAGCCTTGTAAGTCCAATATGGAAGGTTTTTGTTTTTCCACCATCGCTAAGTCGTGTTTTATTATTTTGAGTTTATACTTTGCTTAGGTTAACCATTCAAACGGGCTGAGTTCCCACTGCCCACTCACACTTCAGTATTTTTAGGACTTGTCCACACTAGAAGACAAAGTCTCGCGATTGTATATAGACTTTGTCTCGTGTCCACACTCAAATGTTTGTCTCTGGCCAGTTTGTTGGTAGACGTGGCTGAGGTAGCTGCTGTTGCTGTTTGTGCCATTATTATTATTAGTGATGAAAACAGAAGAAAAAGAAAACGATGGGGGAGGCGTGAAATTTTCGCGGAGAAACCTCGGTTTGGGTGCGATGTTTTACTGACCGAGCGAAGCGAGTTCTCAGTTTTAGCTTGACCGTTCGGCATTTCGTCTGTGTGTCTGTATATCTATCTGTCTGTCTGTCTCACGATTACGGCGAAACGCCTTTGACCTATTGTCATGATTTTTTGCATGAATGTTCCTTATTCCTAGGCCGAGCCATGTATATATATGGTTTCTTCCATTTTTCATTTTTAACCCCTTAAATAAAATAAAAATGGCAGCCGCACCGTTTCTCTCAGTGTAAGCTTTTTTCCAAAGCCAATTTATGGCTTAACCGTAAGTCAAATTTAAAAACTAATAACGTTTTGCCAGTAGCAAACTTGATGTCCTACAAAATTGTATTCTTGATGGTTTTTCGTATCTCTAACGGTAAGCTCACAAAATGGCAGCAAACTTCAAATTTGTTAAAAATCGTCCAAGTTTTTTAAATTTTAACCATGTTTTTTCGTTTATTTATTAGATATCTTCATAAAACCTTATAATTTTATGGAGAGGGAGAGAGAGAGAGCGCTACCTGCTGTCTTGCTCTTTCCTGCGCTACATCAGTGTGGCCGCTGTGACTGTGAGTGACTTGTAGAGGGGGATCCGAGATAAGGAGCCCGATTGGCGCTGCGTCGCATTTACTGAGTTGTAGTCCTTTACCAACAACATTCTCTTATTCATTTTGTTTCTTTGTACACCACACAGTATTTAGAGTGGAAGACGAATAAATTGCAAATTAATTTTCACTGGCTTAACCTTCTACTTCATTACTGGCACATTAATTTTAAACTAAGCTCAAAACCACATTTGTTATTCCAACGAACGAGGTCTACTGTTCACAGAACTACTAGTTAACCATGGAATTATAAGACTGTTTAGGGGAATTATAATCAGGGGATGTAACGTCCCATAAACACATTGCCCTTTGGTAATCTTCAATAAGTAATAAAACTTTTTCGTTAGGCCACATTTTGTAACTAAAAAACGTAAAACAGAAGGATACCAAGACAGAGACTAACCTCAACACGTCCACACTACGATTTATTGCGCAACATTGTCTACGATTGTCTTGGGTCTCGCATTTCTGTCGGGGGACGGAAATTCTTTGATTTCGGTCTCCGAACGGTCTCTAAACATGGTATTTGTCTCAGCAACCGTCTAGAGAAAATCGAGATACATTGTCTTTAGACCAAAATCGCTAGACATTGTCTCCTAGTATGGTCAAGGCCTTAGCCAACAATGCATAACAAGCTAGAAGTTGTATCCTATAGGATAGAAGGTTTTTAGTAAAAATGTTAGGGTAATTTACTATTAATCGAACTCACAAAATATACAAACACATAGTAATGGTTTAAACTAAATTAGATTAATGGGTCTGTTGAATAAAAATGTCAAGGTAACAACTTTAAGTTACCATTAGGGCATACTGAAATATATTCAAGCTTCCACTAAATATTTTTAGCTTTAGCTACATTTTATTCACTTTATTTTAAGCTTACCATAGTTTAAAATGTTCGCCTATAAACATCAACACATGTCGAACAAACAACCCTCACTTAAAATAATAAAGTTAAAATCGCATAACAGTTATAAGTTTACTCATTTTCTTATTAAATAAGCGCACACAAAATGGGTAGCCTACAGGTTTTGATAATATTGGAAGATCATCCCCTCCACTGCCTTCGCAATGTAGACGCCCCTGTTTCCCGGCCTGACATGCGCGTAACTCCGTATCGGCATTAGTTCCTGTCTCATCTCCGAGAAAACAGTTCGTGTTTACAAAGTAACCTCTGTGTACGTGTTGAGTTTTTGTTCTTAAAAAAAAAACTCCAATAGGCCTTCGGTTAAAAATAATTGTTGAAAAAGTGTGTAAGTTGATAGTGTTACAGTTTGTCGTGTTACTATGTAAGTGTTGTGCGAGGATGTATTGATTTTGTGTAGTGTGGGACTGGCTTGTACTAGCTGGTGGTGATTGAAAGGTAAGCAATTGACTAGAATACGCAAAATGGAAAATTGTAGGTGTGATTGTATTTTCTGTGTGATTTAATTATAGGATTGAATAAATATTTTTTTCTATTGGTAGAGCTTATTTAAAAATGATTGGTATTTAAAATTAGTTGTTTTGTGAAAATCAATAATTTGGCAATTTCTAATTTGAGGTTAGGTGATTAATAAATGTAAGCGAAGCCTAATATTTCAACCTGATGAGGTATGTTATTGGTCTTTGAAAATATGTTTTTGTTCATTCGAATTTAGGTAACAAACTGTCATGTAGTAAACGTTTCCACAGAAAAATACATTAATCGTATTATAACAATCATTGTTTAAATCAGCTGTGTTAAAGCCTCCTTGATTTTATTCGTCAATACTGTAGGCAAATGTCTTTTGAGTATAACTGATATTGCAATTTCTTTTTAATATTGTTCTAACCAGCAAACAATACATTTTTAAAATGTAGATATTTTTTACATTAAGTCAATTTGTTAAAAGGTATTTTTTTAGTAGAGGACACCATATTGTTTATTGTGTAGGCAAGCTTATAAAAGAATTAGGGCGTATGCCAGTGTAGGCCTGAATTTACTTAAAATAACACAAAATATTGTTTGTATAATTCTTCTAGTTTTGCTATTTTCTTTATAATCTAAAAACTCTAATATTTTAACCTGTAACATATAATACATGTTTTTTGCCTAAAAAGATCAAGAAAGCTAGCCGTCAATCATTCAGATGTTATTTAACTGTCACATATATCTAGGCCTATTAAATAGTGTTATCCAAAGGCGTCTTTTAAAAGTAATTTTAAAATATCGAGATTGTTTTTCAGGGTTTATTGCTATTAACCTAAAAATCTATATACAAATGTATACGTAATAGAATAAAATGCTAAGTAATTGTTCTCTTTGTAATTGATGACGTCACTGCAACTGCCTTTTACATTTCGCAGCATTCTCTTTTTCAACAATAGTTTGTCCAATCCGGGTATTACTCATTTCAGTTTGTGTTGGTGTAAAAGTTTTAATTACACTTTTGTGCATTATTTGCGTTTAGTGCTTCTACAAGTAAGTATTGTTGGTATTTTTATGTAGGCTAATTAATTCTTGTTGGTTGTTCGAAGAGTGTTGATATAACACCGTATTTATTTTGTTTTGAGTGTTGTGAGAACAACAGATTTGGTTTAGCCCACATAATTTATTTAGCCACATAGGCTATTTAGGCAAGGCTAAGTTACTTTAAGAAGTGAAAAAAATATTATTAGGCCTACTATTTAGTAAAATGCATTTGAGTTAAAATATTCGTTTTAGATTTTCTACGAACTTTCAAATTGTAGGTTTAAGCTTCAACCGATTTGGCTTTACCTGTAAAACATAGGCTAGATTATTAGGCCTGAATTTTTTTAATGGGAATTGTGTGCGGTCATCTTAATTTTAGTAAAAACGTAGGCCTACTTCCAAACAAATTGTCATAAGCCTGATAGGGCAACTAATTGATCCAGCTTTGTAATTTTGGTAACATCATCTAAACAAACTAAGTAGGAACTGAGTTTTAAGGCTCTTCTATACCTTGAAGAAAACTCCCGAGTGTAAAGTATGATTTCAATACAAAAGGTCTGACTGAAGCCGCAAAATCGTTGAAACATGCATTCGTAATAACGTGTTTCGGATTCTATTTATAAATTAATAATCTGGGAAACTACTTTAAGTTTTAAAGAAGGCTTTATATTTTTTACGTGTTAGCTTAAATTATGGAAATTATTGCTTAAAACTCCCCCAAAAAATGCGTTAAAAATAATCGATTTTTACTCAGTTAAACTGTTGATTAAAACGAGTTGCCGTCGATTTCTTTCAATTATGAGATGTAAGATAAAAGCACAAAGACTTTAAGAACAATTTAAGATGTTTCACAACTTTTTAGGTTGAAAACGGCGTCCGAAACACGTTAGTACGAAGTGCATATTTTTGCTGTTTTACGCAAGGAATAGGAGACCCTTAAGATGTCGCCATAGTATTATTTACTAAACATATAAAAAAACTACACAAAATATAGGCCTACTACAACCACAAATAATTCGATCATGCAACTGAACCGCTGACTTGAGTTGAGCGAATTTCCAAAATGAAGTTTATAGCCCACCTATGTTTTAGGGATTCGACCAACTATTTGGGAAATTGATCTACTACGAAAGCACTGAATAGCTGCCTCCGTGTACGAAATATATTAGTAGAATGTGTTTGCGCCTCAGCTTCCAGCCAAGCTCTCGCGTTGGTTTGTTCCGCTCGCAGCGGAAAAACTCGCTTTGTATTCGTGCAAAAAAGTAAATGAAAATGATATCTGTAAGTAGCTGTATATAACATGTTGTCCTCCTGATTGACTGACATAGCCTAGAACCAACGTAGAGCAAAAGCAAAAACAATTTTAGATGAAAATCTGGAGGTATTCTTATAGAATAGAATACATTTATTGCAACAAAATATTTACATTAAATACATTTTTTTTTTAATACATATATGAACTAGGCCCTATGTTGCAAAAGTATTTATTTAAAACAGCAATAAGTCCTGAATAAAATATGAAATCATTAACAAAACAAAACAACCAAATACATGTTTAAACACATTATATACAAATAAATAATAGGCTAACTAAATAAAAAAAATTCACCTAACGGTTATGTGTTACGGGGACATAGACGCACAATAAGAAAGGATTTTGCAAATTTTGATTTTAAATCGTTTTTACACCCAGCCCTATAACTTACGTAAATAAAACAGCTGATTCGAATCAATACATGTTTGTTGAATGCAATTTACATTCTTTACCATAGTAACCAACCTTACAAATTTAGGCTATATAATCAGTTTATTATTCTTCACAAACTACACGTCTTTTTCAGGGTTGGTTAACGAACTAAAATCAACGTAAAGGGCTTACTGTATTGTAATTGAAACATATGTTGTTACATATTAAAAATAATTCGACCACGCAGCTGAACCGCTGACGTGAGTTGAGCGAATTTCCAAAATTAAGTTATTAGGCCTATGTTTTAGGGTTTCAACCAAAAATTTGGCAAATAAATCTACTCACGACGGTGCTGAATAGCTGCAAAATGCTTCGCATGCCATTCCGCATATTTTGAGTATCTTCATCGCACAAAACATTGCGTGCTTCGCACGCCAACCCCCGTATTGGGAGTATATTCAACACACAACGCATTGCGTGCTTCGCACGCCAACCCCACGGTAGCATCTACCACATGGCTTTGATCCGGGTACTTGTCTATGGTACCGTACTTTACGTTTTGATCGTTTTTTGGGGAACCAAGCGAGCTATAAGATCGCTAAAAAAAAAACAAAATGTGCAGAATAACATCCTACATTTTTATTTGTAGAAAAACTCAAAAACAAATTCATTCTCGTGTAGGAAAAATCTAAAAAAAAAACGTGCTTCCGATTTTTGGATTTTTTTGGCTAACGAACTCGTCCGAGCGACGTAGACAACCAACATGTGTACCAAATTTGAATCAAATCGGACTTAAAATGCGGCCGCTAGAGTGCGAACACATACATATATATTCATATATATTAACCTAATATGATTATTAATGACACTCCAAAACGTGTTTTGGGGACCATGATCGGTGCTCATTTGCTATTCCCGACCACTGCAATAGCTAATTTTTCCTATGGAAATTCGTTAGTAAAACAGCATGGATCATAAGGTTGACACAATTTTTAAGACAGACCTATACCCTACTGATCCTACACATATTTCTTGAAAGCATTCACATTTATCACCATGGCAAACTACTTATAGGTTAATTTAGGTTAGGTTATTTCTAACAACGAACAAAATTTTTAGGTTAGGTTTATATCGTTCTATTGTGTACGAAAAACCTGTTACTCTCACTTTACGATCTACACTCGATTCCACGTTCACCGTGCAGTACAGAGCGCCCATAACCCATGTTGTCCAAACGGCAGTCTCAGCGACTCTAGTCGTCCAAAAAACATCAACTCCCGCGTAACGCTCGGACAGTCGACGCAACCCGCATGACAATAAACGTGATGTTCCCAGTAACGGTAGTAGCATGACTATCTCCCGTAAGACCTGTACTGCACGGTGAACGTGGAATTGTGTGTAAGATACCGCATCACCCTTCCCGATCTAAGTGCCTCTGTCCTCATTAGTTGATATTTCAGTGTATACAAAACTGTAATCTGTGTCCATTCGCCCCTACTTGCCACGGGGGCATTGCTGCAACTAATTATTGGGAGGGGATTTTAAAATTTACGAACAATTTTGACAGTATTTCCCAATTTTTGTGGCGGGGGTTCCATCGCGCAGAAGATGTCTCTGGGTTATGTTGTGTGGAATAAATGCCAGTTAAGATGGGGCCCAGGAGGCTCACCATTGGAATTTTTTTGAAAAATGGACCTCTCTAAGGAGGGTTTTAACACTGCACGTAGTGCTATATTGAGTACTTTAAGAGTGTTAATTTTTTTGCAAGAATTTCAACATGTTTATCACATTATTGAAAAAAATTTCCCAACCATTTAATTTTCACCAATATTTCCCGCAAACTTAAAAATTTCCCCACTTTTGGGGGAAAAACAATCTTGACAACGCCGGTATGGCAGCCTGGCGCAATGCATGGTATGGTGAGTCAGTGTTGCCACAATAACTAGGGTTGGAACTAAATTTCCCACAACATCATTTAAAAGAAGACAATGCGTTTTATTTGTCGCAGAAATATCTTGATTTGCCCAACATTTTTGGATTGGAAATTATAACTTGCTTGTTATTTTAGTCCAGTCAATGAGTGCTCAAAAGAGGGGTGTAGAGTGCATGGAATATGCGATAATCTTTGACTTCAGGACTTTGTGAGGGAGTAGTTAGGAGGTAAACATACTAAAAGTCCCCAGCCCTAGGAGGTGAGCTAAGGGCGGGAGGTGGGTGGAAAGGTCCAATTTTTTGAAATTTTATTTATGTCTCAGTAACGGTGAACTGTAGAAAACAATGTTTCAAATAAACTTGAAAGCTAATTAAATGTACTATAAAATTATTCCTTTACATATTTGTCGAATTCCCAACGGTGTTCGAGATATACTTACTGAAAATCGATAATTTTCGAAAAAATCATGTTTACCTCACTCTTTTTGTCAAACATTTGCTTCTAGTGCCTCCCACGATTGTTTCTCAGAAAAATTGTCAGAACCGAAGTTGTAGATGATTAAATGTCGGCTTCAACGATCGTCTCTCATAGCCTATCTAGGTTTTGTAATCATTGGTCCACATGCCGGACCATAACCGGTCATTCCTTCTCATAGTGCCTTTGTTCACGAACTTCTCTTACTCCTCTAGTGTCAATAGAGTAGAGAGACTTTCTATATCATGTACATACAAGTGGCAAGACTTGGCATACGGGAAGTGTCCAGCAAAATAGGGAAGTGTGTGTGAAAATAGGGTATCGTTCGTGGATGTTTAGGGTTTCTGGTATAACAGCCTCACAAACTCCAACCGACATGCATCGTGATACACAGCCTAGCCCTGATCACCTAGTCCGTCGATTGTTTCATCACACACAAAATAGTAGCCATTGTGTGCACTACACTGTCAAAGTTCACGTAAGTTAAATAAACGATACCAGGAACTGGCACATACTTTCTCACAAACATATTTAAATTACTAAGCAGATTCACTGTGACTTGTAGGGTGGGATAGGAGAGTTTTTTATATTAAAGTTGGCCCCCATTATGGCCAAAAAAACCCCCAAAAATCAGTTATTATTATTAGCTAAACGAGAATTTTTAGAAAGATGCGGGTTTTTGCATATGGTAGGGCACATTAAAAGCTACAAATATGCCAAATTTTATCAAAATCGTTAGAGCCGTTTTTTTTTGTAAAAAAATAATAACTGATTTTTTGGGGGTTTTTTTGGCCAAAAAGGGGGTTGTTATTCAAATTTTTTCAAAACCGTTTTTCGTGCATCTATACAGGCCTACTGGACATGTCTGGTGCAAATTTGGTTGAAATCTATCTAATAGTTTTCTCTCTAGCATTGTATACTTTTATTAAAGTTGGAGATTAACTAATAAATATTATTATTATTATCTAGAGAGAAAACTATTCGATCGATTTCAAACAAATTTGCACCAAACACGTCAATTAGGTCTTTATAGATGCACGTAAAAAGGTTTTGAAAATTTTTGAAAAACAACCCTCTTTATGGCCAAAAACCCCCAAAAATCAGTTATTATTATTATTATTAGCTAAACGAGAATTTTTAGAAAGATGCGTGTTTTGCATATGGTAGGGCACATTAAAGGCTACAAATAAGCCAAATTTTATCAAAATCGTTAGTGCCGTTTTTTACTTTCTCCCCCTACACCATAGACCTAGTATATGGAGAAAGTAGGCCTATTGTATTCGTCAAAATTTTCGAGTTTGAATTTTTGGTGGAAATATCTGTTTTGGGTCCCCCTGAACCTAAAAAAGTGGTTTTCGGCGTGATGTCTGGGTGTGTGTCTGTATGTGTGTCTGTGTGTCTGTGTGGATATACCTAGAGCCTAAACCAGACGTCCGATTTTGATGAAATTTGGTAAGGAGGTACTAATCCACGGTATCTCCAGGCTTTTTTTCATTTTGTGAATTTTTTATTTTTAAGGGTAATTTTCCCATAAAAACCCTTAAAATAACGGAAAAATTAACTTTTCTCAAAAACGGCTCTAACAATTTTGATTAAAATTTTATAGTTTATTAGGGACCTAAAGTACTATAAACTGTAAAATTTTAATCAAAATCGTTCGAGCCGTTTTTGAGAAAAGTTGGGTTTTCCGTTATTTTATGGATTTTTATGGGAAAACAACGTTAATAAAAAATCACCTCTCCTACCCCACCCTACAAGTCACCGTGAATCTGTTTAATAATTTAAATATGTTTGTGAGAAAGTATGTGCCAGTTCCTGGTACCTTTTATTTATAAAAAAATAATAACTGATTTTTTGGGTTTTTTGGCTAAAAAGGGGGTTGTTATTCAAAAATTTTCAAAACCGTTTTTCGTGCATCTATACAGGCCCACTGGACATGTCTGGTGCAAATTTGGTTGAAATCGATCGAATAGTTTTCTCTCTAGCTTTGTATACTTTTACTAAAGTTTTAGATTAACTAATAAATATTATTGTTATTATCTAGAGAGAAAACTATTCTATCGATTTCTAACAAATTTGCACCAAACACGTCAATTAGGTCTTTATAGATGTACATAAAAAGGTTTAGAAAAATTTTGAAAAACAACCCCCTTTATGGCCAAAAAACCCCCAAAAATCAGTTATTATTATTATTAGCTAAACGAGAATTTTCAGAAAGATGCGGGTTTTTGCATATGGTAGGGCACATTAAAGGCTAAAAATAAGCCAAATTTTATCAAAATCGTTAGAGCCGTTTTTCTATAAAAAAATAATAACTGATTTTTTGGGGGTTTTTTTGGCCAAAAAGGGGGTTGTTATTAATATTTTTTCAAAACCGTTTTTCGTGCATCTATAATGGCCTACTGGACATGTCTGGTGCAAATTTGGTTGAAATCGATCGAATAGTTTTCGCTCTAGCTTTGTATACATACAGACATACATACAGACAGACATTTTGTAAAAACCACTTTTTTGGACTCAGGGGGTCCCAAAACGGATATTTCCACAAAAATTTTAACATCGATTTTTTTTGCGATCACTATACTTTCTCTATACTATAGTACAGTGAGAAAGTAAAAATTCACGAAAAACCGAATTATAACACCGACACAAAAACTGTCTCTAAACGCTCGACGAACTTTCGAAGTGAACTAAAGTTAAAGAATGTGGGAAAGAACCCCACCTCTGCACCCTGTATTTTGGAAGAAGACAGGTGGCGGGCGTTTGTTACCATTCGCCTGCCGTGAGATACTGATGACCTTCATTTAATTTTACTTTTCACTATACTATAGTATAGAGAAAGTATAGTGATCGGAAAAAAATCGATGTTGAGATTTTTGTGGAAATATCCGTTTTGGGACCCCCTGAGTCCAAAAAAGTGGTTTTTACAAAATGTCTGTCTGTATGTATACAGAGCTAGAGAGAAAACTATTCGATCGATTTCAACCAAATTTGCACCAGACATGTCAAGTAGGCCTGTATAGATGCACGAAAAGGGTTTTGAAAAGTTTTGAAAAACAACCCCCTTTTTGGCCAAAAATCTCCCAAAAAATCAGTTATTATTTTTTTATAAAAAAAACGGCTCTAACGATTTTGATAAAATTTGGCTTATTTGTAGCCTTTAATGTGCCCTACCATATGCAAAAATGCGCATCTTTCTAAAAATTCTCGTTTAGCTAATAATAATAATAATAATAACTGATTTTTAGGGGTTTTTTGGCAATAAAGGGGTTGTTTTTCAAAAATTTTCAAAACCCTTTTACGTGCATCTATAAATACCTAATTGACGTGTTTGGTGCCAATTTGTTCGAAATCGATCGTAAAGTCTTCTCTCTAGATAATAATAATAATATTTATTAGTTAATCTCAAACTTTAATAAAAAATCACCTCTCCTACTCCACCCTACAAGTCACAGTGAATCTGTTTAATAATTTAAATATGTTTGTGAGAAAGTATGTGCCAGTTCCTGGTACCGTTTATTTTAATTACCATCAGTACATGTAAATTACTTTCATTATATGATTCGTAATAATATAATAGAAGCTATAATTATAAAAAAAGCGTTGTGTTTTAATAGCAATTATCTTATTTCCATTGTTAAAGTGTTATTAATCATGGTAGCAAGTTACAGCAGTTAAAACGCAACAGGAAGAACATCGAAATTGAGCGTATATGTTAGAAATTCAATAACTTTTGATCGGTTCAAAATAAAATGGCAAAAGTAGGCCTACGTATAAAATTGAAGGAAATTTAATCATATACAACTTCGTCTCTGACAATTTTTCTGAGAAACAATCGTGGGAGGCGCTATATCAAACCTCACTAAAGAATACCGTTGAGGGACGGGCTTGTGTACACCGAGACCTTGAACGCTCCAATCGCCATAGTGCGACGTTGTCACGTTCTTTTTTTTTTTTAAATTTACAGTAAATTTAATCAGCTTTCAAGTTTATCTGTAACATTTTTTTCTACAATCCACCGTTTCCGAGGTATAAATAAAAAAAAAAAATGGGACCTTTCCACCTCCTCCCGCCATTAGCTCACCTCCTAGGGGCGGGGACTTTTAGTATGTTTACCTCTTAACTATTCCTAACAAAGTCCTGAAGTCAAAAATTATCGCATATTCCATGCACTCTACAGTGCATTTATGGACTGGACGAATGTTGGTAATTAACAACAAAAACTTTCGAAACCCAAACCCAAAGTTGGTGTTTTTGAGTTTTGTGCGTGCGGTTTAATCCCACTATCAAAACCCAACTTTTTGAACTTTTTGGATTTTAAAATTTTTTGGGCAACGCCCCCATTAAATTCCCCTTAGCGACGTCCCTGGGGTTGGTGAGCAGGTGCCTAGTATCATTGTATTTGGATAACCTAAAAGAACTCCGATACAATGCAATATTTCGTTCCACTGGAAATTCGACGATAGTGGCGCTATCTATTGGGGAAGCGACGGAAGCTGTGTGAAACACCAATGCTACCAATGATTTCTCCCTAGCGCTACCTCGCGGCGCGATCATGCACTATTTTCCCGACAACCTTTTTTTCGGCACATAGCTGCCGTATGGATGCAAGATCTATTTATTATTCATGATCTATGCTAGTATGTAGGTTATTATAAACTTTTAGTTATAACGACTACTGACAATACGTACCTTCTTCAAATCTACCTAAAATGTAAAAAATAATACGAAACAATACGACTTGAAAAAGCAATTTTGTTTTGAGCCACTCTTTTGTAATCACAGTCTAATAAAGAAACAAAGTAAATGTATCCTATTTCACAGTCGGTGTGAGCAGCTACCGTGACAGGAAACCATTTCCTGATGTAATAAAATAAGGTTAGGCGACTGATACATCGGGTGGAGTCGGCTACACCTCGGCTTTCTCCGGTAATTGCAATCTATGTACATCTTCGTGGGGTGGGGTCTATTCTTTCCAATTCCACCAGGTGTTTGGCTGTAACGCTTTGTACACAATGAATATTGCAATTTTACTACCTTTACTCAATGTCCTTTACTCAAGGACGTAGACAGAAAAGTATTGTTCAAATTAAAAAAGTTATTACTTTGCTGAGCGTACTCCATAGTTCTGTCATAATATGTACAACTTTAATCTTTTAAACCTGAACATGGCTTTACCAACGAGTTATTCACGGAAAATAAGAAAAACCTCCATTTATTTTGGCTCTTTGTTTTCTCCATAATATGCGCCGAACTTTTTGTTTTCAAACATCATTATGACGTCACCAAAATACATGTTTGCTTTTATATGTTTACGACATGGCAAAACAATCCTAATGTTTTATTAGTGGAATTCCTTTTTAAGGGTCTGCTGTAGTGGCGGCCATCTTAGATTTTTATCCCATAAGAGCAATGTTAAATTTCAAACCATTTATTTCGTTTATGTTGTATCATAAAATTGTTTGCAAGGTCTCGTTTAAAGCACAGTCACAATACGCATCCGTTTTGTATTTAAAATATTTTTAAAATTTTTTCCTTTGTCACGTATTAATTGACATTTTTGAAGAACCAAGTTTGAACTTTTTTCTTTACACAATAAAAAGTGTACAATTAAAAGTAAAATGCAAGCCGGATTCACAATTTTATAAGGAATATTCAGGTTTTTTTTCAGCACTCAATTACAAAAGATGGATTTATAAAATGGTTTGAAACGAGGCAATGTCAAAGCGCTCAGCTGCAAGAAATTGCACTGCTTAGATAGGGCTACAGTGAGAAGCGCTTGCGTTTCCGGTTGCTTTCTCGTTTACTGGAGCAGACCCATAACCCTTTATCGTTGTTTGTCTTGACTATTACCATTGTATTTGGATAACCTAATAGAACTCCGATCTAATGCATTATTTCAATCCACTGGAAATTCAACGATAGTGGCACGATCTATGGGGGAAACGACGAAAGCGGTGTGTAGCATCAATGCCTTGAATGATTTCTCCCTAGCGCTACCCCGTCGTGCGATCATGCAATATTTTCCCGACTACTTTTTTTTCGCCACACTGCCGCCGTATGCATGCATGATCTATTTTATTATTCATGATAAAATTACCAATTACCTAAAAAAAAAAAATAATTACCTGACTAAATTTGCCAAATTGGTTGCAAATAACCGTGTTTTGGTTTACTGTAGGGTTAACTTAAAATTAGTATGTTAAGTTTTTTCATCCAAATCTTTTGTTTTATTTATAATATGTAACAACAGATGTTTGAATTGAATTAAGAATTTCATTAAGGAAATAATCGGAGAAAGAGATCTATTAGAATGTCATTTCAAACGGGGGCTAAGGTAAGCAAACGACACCTAGCGGAAAATATGTAAACTCCCAGGAAAAGACGAATTGTAAAAAAACCCCGGTTTTCGAGATTGAAAGAAACCAATTAAAATTACTTCCCGATATTTTTGACCTATACTTACTATATAAAAATTAAACAAAACTAATCGATCAATCCAGGAAAATTATCACCTTAATTTAATACTAAATTATTCACTAACCAACTACATTTGAAAGTCAGAAAACTTTTGCCTAGCGCGTGACTAATTCATAACGGAACCCGTCAGAAAAATTCCGAATACGCGAGAACTACAAATTTTAGAGAAAAATTGATGTAGCCTATAAACAAAACAAACATTTTCACATACGTAAAGTCTTTGGCAAAAATATTAAATATATGCTGTTAAGGCAGGAAAATTGCTAAACCAAGTTAAAACCACCTACAACAAAACACGGTAGACATATTGTTCCATATGGGATAGCCACGCCCTCTGAAGAACTTACCTGTGATTGGACCGTGAATTTACACGGATTACTAAATAAGATTCGTTAGTTTCTTTACGTTATAAACATAAAAAATTATATTATAAATGGGTACCAGTAATATGAAGTTATTTAAGTGCTTTATTAATTTTCACTATAAAATATCTATTGATTATTCTTTAAATGATTGCACTTTTCAAAAAATAATTTAATACTCGAAAGGAGACAAAATCTTAACTAATCCATTCATAACACTTACAAACACAACCACCCCGAAGTTTATATCCAGTCGGCAATTGTGTAAAGTTCCGGAGTGTACCAATGGTGACATAAATTGGCATTCTTGTAAAAAACTGCCAAGGGAGCAGATGCCAATTGGTTAGTGCAACAACAATTTAACAAATTAGTCAATTTTAATAACGAACTAATCCTCCAAGCAAGCCAGCGGGACTAGAAGAACTAAGAAAATAAAGATACGATCAGATATTGCGGAAACCCAAGATAAAACTATAAAGAAAATTAGATACCATTGGTGAGATCATTCCACTTATTCATAGGCTAATTTTGTGCTTTACATAGCCTAGTAGTGGTGAAACTACATAAACTATCAATATAAACAAAGAGTTCATCGAACATTATTTCATATTGAATCAATTTTAATTGTGATAAGAACTAGGTGTTCCATGTTCCATAATTACAGTCACCTACAATTACATCATACAAATTTTAACACTTATAATAACTAGTTTACTATTTAATTCACCTCTTTGTTCTTTAAAATATGTATTACTGTATAACGTTTCTTTCGTGTGGATATCAATTTAAACTTGGGAAAAGACGGCACTGACCCACCGAGATTGAGTTTGCTTTTGTTTTTGCCTAATAAATGAACATTAATGAACAATACCTATTGAACGATCAATAAACTTATAACGAATACTTTTCTGTCGAAATAACCTTAATTAATTTTGCAAACAGTTTCTATACTTGTTAATTAAAAGAATTCAGCTCTCGTTTCATTTTTATTTGCGCATTGAATTTATTTACCTTATATAAGTTAGATAAGGCATATACCAAGTAATATCAAACTATTACTCTGATTTAAATAAAAACCCCGAACCACAAAACAAGGAAGAAAACAATAACTAAACAACTAAATTGTAAGTTATGTTTACTACGTTACCCGGGGTTTATTTTGTCACCACAGTGCTCTTTTATTTGTTTAAACTATTACTGTTATATATTTGTGTTTGTTTTTGATAATTTAGCTCCGTAAGTGAGGCAAATTAACTGAAAAGAGAGGGAAATAGGTATATTATATCAGACAGTGCTTGGGAGGTTGTAGATTAACTAATAAATATTATTATTATTAGCTAGAGAGAAAAATATCCGATCTATTTCGAACAAATTTGCACCAAACACGTCATTAGGCCTGTATGGATGCACGAAAAAAGGTTTTGAAAAAGTTTGAAAAACAACCTCCTTTTAGGACAAAAAACCCCAAAAATCTGTTATTATTAATAGCTAAACTATAATTTTTAGAAAGATGCTGCTTTTTTTTGCATATGGTAGGGTACATTAAGGGCTACAAATAAGCCAAATTTTATGAAAATATTTAGAGCCGTTTTTTTAATAAAATAATAATAACTGATTTTTGGGAGTTTTTTTTGGCCAAAAAGGGGGTTGTTTTTCTATATTTTTTCAAAACCTTTTTTCGTGTTCTATGCAGGCCTAATTGACATGTTTGGTGAAAATTTGTTCGAAATTTATTGAATAGTTTTCTCTCTAGCTTTGTATACATACATATACATACAGACAGACATTTTGTAAAAACCACTTTTTTGGATTCGGTGGGTCCCAAAAAGGATAACTATACTTTCTCTATGCTACGTATAGTGAGAAAGTAAAAAATCGACCGTTTCCCGCTATAGCAAAAGCCTGTTTTTTGAGCTCTACAATGCTTATACAGGGTGTTTACAAACTCCCTGGAAAATTTGGTGTATTTGTTCCTTAGGTCAAGACAATAAAAAAACGTCATATAAATATGGGTCTCAAATGCCTAGTTTTCTGTCTGTCCGTCTGTTTGTGTTTTTACAAATTATTTTATAACTGGAGTACTATTTTAGATATAAACTTCAAATTTGGCACGTGTACCTTGGTATGCCAAACAAGTGTATAAAATTTCTTTACGATATCTTAAACAGTTTTAAGGTGGCGGCCATTTAAAATTTTTGATGTTAAATTTCACGAAAACCGTAATTTTTATAAAAAAATGTTACCAGTAATAAAAAATGTAGAATTTTAAGACGAACAAAATCATACTTTACTAGGGGCTCTGCCCCTGGACGCTCCGCGTCCCAACCCCGCCTCGGCCTTCGGACTCAAATGGCTGCTTCGCTTCGCTCGCAGTTGGAAAATTTTACCTAATCTAAAAAAAACTGGTAGTTGTGAAGAATTACAATAAAACCTGATTCTAATAATTAGCCCAATTGGTGTTTTGGTTCATTGTAGGCCCACCCTAAAATTATGTTCAGTTTTTGATCCAAATTAACTGTTTTATATATAATAGGTTTGTAACAACCAATGTTTGAATTGAATTAAAATATAGTTAGCATTTTTCGTTGATTTTTGTTTGTGTTTGTTTTTAGTTTGTCAATGTAACCTCAAAAAGGTAATACTCTTCAAATTTTCTAAGTAATGTTGCTATGGTAATGAAAGTAAACAAACATGATGTGTTGCTAAGTTTTTTATACGAACAGCTGTTTTTGTACCCCTGATAAAATCAGCTGTTTTTGATAAAATCAATAGAAATCTTTCTTCTATAAGATTAAAATTGAAACTTTGAGGGCCACTGAGGCGTAGCCCTAATGTCCTAGGACTTTGGTAAATGGCCTAAAACCTTCCCAGGGTTAACCTGTGTTACTATGCAAAATTTAAAAGCAATAGGATGAATGGTATACGAACGCAAAGTGGACAAAGAACCAAAAAAAAACCCCCCATAAGGAATACACAGCAGAAATTTGCATTTGATTATAACGTTTGTAAGGCGAAAGATACATGATTTGTAATGCTTGATGACATATCTGTGAATGATTACCTGCAATTTAAAAAAAAAGAAGGGAAATCGGCCGGATAGAATGGCCGTACTGACTGCCACAAGTTTTCATAAATTCTTTTAATCATAGGCCTACTGTATTTGCTACAATCGGATAATAAATAACTGAGTAAAGAGACATTTACCTAATTATGTAACCACTGTACACGGCAAATTGTTGTTTAGTGCAATTTTTTTTTTTATATCTATTTCAGTAAATGTCTCATTACTCAGTTATTTGATGTATTTTCCATCATATTACCCGTGCTAACACCCGTACTGCGACATCGTTGCTAAGAGACCAGAGTCATTGTCCTTGATTCACATCTTCCTATGTTTGTCCAGAATGTACTATCAATGCGTACAACAGGCAGACGCACGCGTGGTTGGCTTCATTTATTAATTGAATGAACGACGTTTTAATTGCATAATCGCACTAATACCTACTCACCATTCCACATTTCCGGCATATCGTGACAGACCGGACGTACAAATTACAACGAGTAACGTCACAATCCGGCTGATTGGACAGTGGAAGCTGTCTGTATCAATTGAGCTACATTCAAACAGACCTATTAGACTTGACAACAAAATGTCGAAAGGACAAATAAAGGAAAGTGTTATCGTTTTATTGTAGGCTAGTATTGATTTTTGGTAAGTTTATGTTTTGGCGAATCTGAGATTTTTGTGTGTGGAAAAAACATATATTTTGGCTCTTTTTGTGTGTTTATTAGCGAATTACAATAGGAAAGATGAGCTATTTTAGTGACGCTTAAGGTCGGGAGTGGTCAATGAGCAACGATCACGGTCCTAAGAACACGTTTTGGACCGGAAGCACCAGGAACCCCGTTTTTTACAGGAAGTAATATTTTTTTTGAGTTATTTCGTATTAGAATGAACTTAATTGATACAAATGACAAAAAATTACAATATTTTTTTCACCTAGTTTTGTTCTCTGTGATTTTATGAACAGTTTGATATATAATAAACGGTACCAGGAACTGGCATATACTTTCTCACAAATACATTTAAATTACTAAACAGATTCACTGTGACTTATAGGGTGGGGTAGGAGAGTTTTTTTTATTAAAGTTGGAGATTAACTAATAAATATTATTATTATTAGGCCTATTATTATCTAGAGAGAAAACTATTCGATTGATTTCGAAAAAATTTGCACCAAACACGTCAATTAGGTCTTCATAGATGCACGTAAAATGGTTTTGAAATTTTTTTTAAACAACCCGCTTTATGGCCAAAAAACCCCCAAAAACAGTTATTATTATTATTATTATTATTAGATAAACGAGAATTTTTAGAAAGATGCGGATTTCTGTATATGGTAGGGCACATTAAAGGCTACAAGTAAGCCAAATTTTATCAAAATCGTTAGAGCCGTTTTTTAATAAAAAAATAATAACTGATTTTTTGGGGGTTTTTTGGCCAAAAAGGGGGTTGTTTTACAAAATTGTTCAAAACCCTTTTTAGTGCATCTATACAGGCGTACTGGACATGTCTGGTGCAAATTTAGTTGAAATCGATCGAATAAATTTCTCTCTAGCTTTGTATACTTTTATTAAAGTAGGCGATTAACTAATAAATATTATTATTATTAGCTAGAGAGAAAACTATTCGATCGATTTCGAACAAATTTGCACCAAACACGTCAATTAGGTCTTTATAGAAGCACGTAAAAAGGTTTTGAAAAATTTTGAAAAACAACCCCCTTTATGGCCAAAAAAACCCCCAAAAATCAGTTATTATTATTATTATTAGCTAAACGAGAATTTTTAGAAAGATGCGGGTTTTTGTATATGGTAGGGCACATTAAAGGCTACAAATAAGCCAAATTTTATCAAAATCGTTAGAGCCGTTTTTTTATAAAAAGATAATAACTGATTTTTTGGGGTTTTTTTGGCCAAAAAGGGGGTTGTTTTTCAAAATTGTTCAAAACCCTTTTTCGTGCATCTATACAGGCGTACTGGACATGTCTGGTGCAAATTTGGTTGAAATCGATCGAATAGTTTTCTCTCTAGCTTTGTCTACATACAGACATACAGACATACAGACATACATACAGACAGACATTTTGTAAAAACCACTTTTTTGGACTCAGGGGGTCCCAAAACGGATATTTCCACAAAAATCTCAACATCGATTTTTTTTGCGATCACTATACTTTCTCTATACTATAGTATAGTGAGAAAGTAATAAGTATAGATAATATGCCTATAATTAGTTTATTTTATCTAAAAACTAAACGCTGACACATATTTCAGGCATGCAGATGTATATTCTCCAAATAACTTAGTCTTTTTCTAGGCCGTTTTCCGAAAGTTTTGTTTTCACACGTTTTCATTTACTTTGGCAGACATAACTCAAGTTGTATTTGAGATAGCCTCATATTTGTTTTTTAAGGGCATTCCATTCTACAACCTGTAGTATGGATATTAAATTATATAAAATATTTCTGTAAACAATATGATTAAACAAATAAAAGAGCACTCTGGCGACAAAATCACACTGATTTAAATAAAAACCCCGAACCACAAAACAAGGAACAAAAACAATAAATAAACAACTAAATTGTAAGTTATGTTTAATACTTTACCCTTAAGTATGTACATTTCGATGACATGGTCATTATCCTCAGAAAGAGTAGTGTTAAAACCCTCTGAGGATGATGACCATATCATCGAAATTTTAAAAGTTTTTTAATTTACTTACAACTTTGACATTGAAAGTATAGCGTTTCATCCAAACATACCTAAGCTCAATATTTTTAATTACTTAAAAAAAGAAAGGTTTTTCTCATTTAAGGGGGCGCTTCCCTGCCCGCCAATTGAATCTTATTCCCATAAGAGCAATGCTACAGAATAAGTCATTTTTTTCCGTTAATTCGTGGAATAAATTTAAAAATTTGGTTTCATTTTGAAGTACTGTCATATGTGGATGTTGATTGCCGAATACATTTTCAGAAACCGTTTTATTGTTTTCATAAACGTATGATATAAATAGTAAAAAATAGTAAACTTTATAAATTTTTTACTCAGTTGCAAAAAGAGATATTGCAAAAATCCTTAGCAATCAACACCCACAATCTATTTTACTTTAAGAAAAAAAATACAGCTTTCGTTTTTTAACAAAAACAGCACAAAAATATGCTTAATAGTGAAGGTATGTTTTGGTTATTTAACATTGAAATTGGTACCCAATATCGTAGGTTTGAATGTGGAGAGCCGAGCCTTAAAGTTTGCAGTCAGATTTATAGTTTGCATTACAAGTAACTCATTTTGTTTTTACTAAATTGTTTTTGTAAAGTTGACGTTTTTTAGATATTTTAAATGAAACATTATAAATGGCCACCATTTTTTACATTTATAAAAGATTCCCTGTGTACAATAGTGGCCTACAGATACAGATGCGTGCAAGTAGAATCACATCCAAGAATGACTCACCGCGGTTGCATGTTACAGTTAAATCAATTTAATCAACCGTTTAATCAGGGTGTGGTTGCACAAATTGCATTTAACTACTGATACATATCTGGAGTAATCTGTTAAAGTGTTAAACATGTGCTAACCTGTATTTAACCCGGGTCTTGTAGGGAAGGAAATGCTAAGGTGTTTATCTAAGAGCCTTGGGGCGGTTTCGGCGTTCTCTCTGTAATTTATGTTGTAACCGAATGCCAATAATGACAACGTGGGTTGGGTTGAGTAACAGTTTTAAGGTCGGTTCACAAGAGTCCAATGATCGTAGACGAATACTTCTATCTATAGATTACCAGATCGAATACTTCTATCTTTGCCAGATGGAATACTTCTATCTATCGATTACCAGAACGAATATTTCTATCTATCATTGCCAGATCGAATACTTCGATTGTCGATTGCCAGAACAAATTCTTCTACCTATCGATTGCTAGAACGAATATTTCTATCTATAGATTGCCATATCGAATACTTATATTTATCGATTACCAGAATGAATATGTCTATCTATCGATTGCCAGATCGAATACTTCTATCTATCGAGTGCCAGATCGAATACTTCTATCTATCGATTACCAGAACGAATACTTCTATCTGTAGATTGCCAGAACGAATACTTCTATCTATAGATTGCCAGAACGAATACTTCTATCTATCGATTGCCAGATCGAAAACTTCTATCTATCGTTTGCCAGATCGAATACTTCGGAATATCGATTGCCAAATCGAATAGTTCTATCTATCGATTGCCAAATCGAATAGTTCTATCTATCGATTGCCAGAATGAATATTTCTATCTATCGATTGCCAGAACGAATACTTCTATCTATCGATTGCTAGATCGAATACTTCTATCTATCGATTGCCAACTTCTATCTATCGATTGCCAGAATGAATACTTCTATCTATCGATTGCCAGAACGAATACTTCTATCTATCGATTGCCAGATCGAATTCTTCTATCTATCGATTACTAGAACGAATATTTCTATCTATCAATTGCCAGATCGAATACTTATATCTATCGATTACCAGATCGAATACTTATATCTATCGATTGCCAGAACGAATACCTATCTGTCGATTACCAGATCGTATATTTATATGTATCGATTACCAGATCAAATACTACGGATTATCGATTGCCAGATCGAATACTTCTATATATCGATTACCAGATCGAATACTTCTATCTATCGATTACCAGAACGAAATATATTTCCATCTATCGATTGATTGTCAGATCGAACACTTCGGACTATCAATGGCCAGATCGAATACTTCTACCTATCGATTGCTAGAACGAATATTTCTATCTATCGATTGTCAGATCGAATACTTCTAACTATCGATTACCAGAACGAATACTTCTATCTATCGATTGACAGGTCGAATACTGCTATTCTCCGTTGGTTTTATGGAACTGTTTACACGCAGACGATTTATCTTTGCTGGCGATTATTTTCTGAGTTCGGTCAGTGCTCGTCCCTGTTTCACGTACTGCTGTATTCACTAGTTGAAGTAATTTATTAAAGTATTATTAGCAAATTTTCATAGATGAGCTATTGCAGTGACCCTTATGGTGAGAACTAAGGTCAGGAGTAGTCGATGAGCACCGATCCTGGTCCCCAGAACACGTTTTCAGGGTGTCATTAAACATTTTATATATATGTACTAGCTGACCCCCTACGGCGTTCCCCGTGGTGGTTGGTATTTTCAGTCTTTTTAAAGTAATTATATTCTTTTTAAGTGTTCAGTCAGTGAGTGGTATTTGGCTTGTATATATATAGATCTCAAATAATAAAAGCACTATAATAATAAAAGATTTGAAATTATGATTTTAGTAACTTTGATCCCCCAAACCCTCCTAAAATTTCGAAATTTTTCATACCCTTTCTTAGTGAGCACCTATGGCCCTAGAGGAAGCTACATACCAAATTTCATTCCAATCCGTTTGTTAGTTTTGAAGAAATCGTGATTTAATAACTTTGATCCCCCAAACCCTCCCTAAAATTTCGAAATTTTTAAAACCCTTTCTTAGCGAGCGCCTATGGCCGTAGAGGAAGCTACATACCAAATTTCATTCCAATCTGTTTGGTTATTTTGGAGAAATCGTGATTTAGTAATTTTTACCCCCCAAACCCCCTAAAATTTCCAATTTTTTAAAACTCTTTTTTAGTGAACACTTATGGCCCTAGGGGAAGCTACATACCAAATTTCATTCCAATCCGTTCTGTAGTTTTGAAGAAATCGTTTTTTAATAACTTTGATCCCCCCAAACCCCCCCCAAAATTTCGAATTTTTTCAAACCCTTTCTTAGTGAGCACCTATGGACCTAGAGGAAGCTACATACCAAATTTCATTTCTATCCGTTCGGTAGTTTTTGAGAAATCGTGATGAGTGTGTGAGTGAGTGGTATTTCGCTTTTATATATATAGATTCGCACTATAGCAGCCGCGTTTTAAGTTCGATTTGGTCTAAATTTGGTACACACACGTTGGTTGTCTAAGTGGCTCGTTATCCAAAAATCCATCAACCGGAAACTTGACCGAAAATAAAATTGTTTTAGATTTTTCGTACTACAATGAAACTTTCTTGGGGTTATATCTAAGAAATAAATAAATATAGAAGGTTATTCTGCACATTTTGTTTTTACACTAACTTATAGCTCACCTGGTTCCCCAAAGTCGATCAAAACGTAAAATACAAAATAAAAGTGCCCGGTTCAAATCCACTAGAAGGACGCAACAGCTGTTCAGATCAAAAGCCTAACCACAGCAACCAACTTAGCAAATTTAGAATCATTTTACGGGTCGCCGGAATACTACCCCCCGGAAAACTATCCCCCCAAGCAGGTTCCTACGTCATTTTGACGTCAGAGATCGGGGGGGCAGTTTTCCAGTCACGCACACTCAAGTTTCGATGCGTTTGTATTATCACTTTATATAATTAAAATAAAAAAAAAACTAGAGGACTAACCTAAACTGTTTAGTCACAGTATGTTACCGATAACAGTATAATTGTAGGAACCTGCTTGGGGGGGTAGTTTTCCGGGGGGTAGTATTCCGGCGACCCGCTTTTGCTAGGGGGGGGGAGGATTCCAGTCGCGGACACGGCTCCCATATTGGTTAGTTGGCAGATTTCGTGACGTCACGTTTCACCTGGGAGGGTAGTTTTCCGGGGGGTAGTATTCCGCATCCCCGATTTTACCGGGGGTATGTGGCCGACGTCCGGGAAGGAAACTCTTGAAGCGAAGCAGCTAAACATCCTAGGCCGCAAGTTGAGGTATAAAGTCGCGAAGGGTGTGTCTAGGCTGTGGGTGGAACAAAGCATCGCGTGCTCCCAGGCTGAGTTGCAAACAAATTCTACCTTTACCCCGTGTCACGGAAGTCCGAGACGGCAAAATATTTTGCAAACAAGCTATGTTATTCCTCATAACATAATACAATTGTATGAAGGCATATAAAATGTATTGAAATTTGTGTTTGAAAATGTGTTGAAAATATAAAAAATGTGTGTAAAAAGCTCACCACATTGGAAGTTTAATTATGAATCAATCATATTAGCCACGGATCAATTATATAATTATATTACATTGCCATCCCAACCTCACCTTTACCGCAGAAATCGAAAATAACAATGGCCTGAATTACTTAGACCTGAACTTATCTCGGAACAATACAAGAATCGCATTCAACACATACAAAACCTACAACTACAGATAAAACCATACACAAATCCTCTCATCATCCACTAGAGCAAAAACTAGCCGCTTATAATAGCCTTGTATATAGACTTTTATCCGTACCCATGTCCGCAACAAATTATGAGAGAGAAAGGAATATTATTAAACACCTCGCACAAGCTAATGGCTACAGGACAACTATCGTGGACCAATTAATAAGTAAGCATAAGAAAAAGAAAATGACACAAAAAATAACAACTAAGTGTAATAATAGCGAAAAGAAAAAAATATGCTTCATGTGCTTATGGTAACATGTTCAACAACACTTTAAGGAATATAATGGCCAATAATAACATCATTCTCACGTTCGGTACCACTAATAAGTTGGAATTTCTGCTCAAACCAAAAACTAGAGAAAAATTCGATGAATATAAAACAACCGGTGTCTACAAGTTAATATGCAATGATTGTCCTAGTTTTTACATAGGACAAACTGGACGTCCATTAACATTAGGTACAAAGAACATTTGCCACCTAGCAACTTTAGAGCTATCAAATCCACTTATGCCGAACATCTTTTATCAATAACCTCCATTCATATACTGATATTAACACTAACATGAGTATATTACATAAGTGTAAGAAGGGAAATACTCTAAACGCGTTAGAGGAATTCGAAATTTACAAAGGTTTAAAAGCTGAACCCAATAACATTTTGAACGATCAGCTGTCATTTAAATCAAACCTTTTGTATGGTACGCTAATCACAAGACAAGGGAGGGGGACATGGTCCAATAATCGTTGCATAACCTAACTTCAATCAGTACCATCTTAAACAACTGGTGCGGTGTGCACACCAATGTTCGTAGTAAAAAGTGCGTGTTTTGACTTTAACGATCTCCACACGGAGTGAAATATATGTGTGTTTTTGTGTTCTTGTGTATGTGATATGTTTATAAAAACCTGATGATGGGTATTTCATGCCCGAAATTGCAATTGTTTTATTGAGAGAAAAAACAAAAAGGATCAACAGACGGTAGTACTCACATGCAATATAATATAGTTTAATTATGTTTCAAATTCAAGTAATTTCAATAAATTTGGATAATTAATGACGAAAAAATCTGCTTTATTGTCGAAGCATTACTCACCGAATTTGTGTTCCTACATCAAGTGTTTAGCCTGCACTCTAGTTGTTGCCACATCAACTTCTTGCTCGCATTGTCAGCTACGTTTACAGTCAGGGTTACGTCTGTAACCTTCTACTTTCAGAATTTACGAATCTGCCCTATATTTGCTAGCGGAAGAATGAAACGCACACAAACTCAATTAAACTAAACTCAAATTAACAGAAATTAATCGGTAAACGAAATTTTAGGAACAGTTAAGGAAGATGAAACTGTCAACCCAGATTTGCACTGTTTTCCCAAGTTTGACGGGCTGCAACTTGAAAACGAAACGTGATATTTAAAAACGGTTTTCATTATTATTTTTCTCGTGAAAGTTTACATTAAAATGATGTATCACAAGACCCCTTTGTATTTGGAAAAAAGTTACAATCAAGATGGCGGATTCCAAGATGGCTGACAACATTTTCAAACACAAATTTCAATACATTTTATTTGCATTCATATTTATTATGTTCTGAAGAATAACATCGCTTGTTTGCAAAATATTTTGCCGTCCTCCGATTTCCGAGACACCCGGTATATTTCCTACATGCGCCTAGGCAGCAATTCAACATTGGTAATAGACCAATTTCATAAATAGTTGGTAGAAAGCGTAAAACAAACAAACTTAATTTTGGGAATTCGCTCAACTCACGTCGCGGTTCAGCTGCGTGATCGAATTATTAGCGAATTTCCACAGGAAAAATGAGCTATTGCAGTGGCCCTTATGGTAAGACCCAAGGTCGGGAGTAGCAAAAGCACCGATCATGGTCCCCAGAACACGTTTTGGGGTGTCATTAAAAATCATATATATACATATATATATATACCGGGTGTCCCACGAAGAGGTCCCTATTTTTGAATTAATATATTAGATGCACCGAACACTCTACAAACCTGAAACTCAACAATCCTAACATACACATATGTAAAAGAAATACACCTGAGTATCAGTTAATTCTGACACATTAGGACAAAATGGCAGGATATCAAAGAAATAGTACCTTTTCGTTAAAATAGTTTTATTTGCTTAAGTGTTACAATATAATTATTGAATTTTAACGATGTTACTAAGCACTAAACAACGTTAGGGAACTGAAGATATAAGTAACTCATAAATAAATTAAATCTATTTGATCCATAAACCTTATTCAAACTGATGTCCATCGATCGCAATGCACTGATGACAACGAAATAGAAAACCGTCATACGCTTTGCTGAACAACTCTCGAGGTATCAACAACAGTTCCTCTTCGATCAACCTCATTAGTTCATCGTCTGTCGCAATGTTATGACAGTAAACCTTCTCCTTCAAAAAGCCCCACAGAAAAAAAGTCACAAACAGTCAAGTCTGGAGACCTTGGGGGCCAGTCCATGAAGCTGCTGCCACGACCTATCCAACGGTTAGGAAGATTTTGGTCCAAAACTGCTTTGGCCACAATAGCATAATGCGGAGGAGCTCCATCCTGTTGGAAAAAAACGTCTTTCATCTCAGGCTGAGAAAGATGAGGAACTATGTGATTGTTTAAAACTGATGCATACCTTTCTCCAGTCATTGTTTGTCGGGATATGTCATACGACAAAACACCATCCTTGGTAACAGCAGCCCAAACTGTTATACCTGTTGATTTTAATTTCTCTTCTTGTAAGATATGTGGATTTTTTGTGTTATAGTAATGACAATTATGCCTGTTTACAGTTCCTGTTCGATAAAATGTCGCTTCATCTGAAAACACGATTCCTTCATGCCATTTGCTATCTACGTCAGTCTTGTTAATTATTTTCGAACAAAATTCCAATCGTCTGTCAGGATCATCTTCAAGCTGTCCGTGAACTAAATGAGTTTTATAATGTTTGATTTTGTTCTTTTTGGCATACCTTTGGACGGATGACTTCGGTATCCCTGTAGCAGATTCCACCTTTCTTACTGAATTAGCCGTATTTGGAGATGAAAGCAGCACATACGATTTCTTCATTTTCTATGTTGGAGGATCTATGGTATTTTTTTTGTATTGACCCCGTTTCTAGTAGGATAGTCTTCCACTTACGAATAGATTTCCTTGACGGTGGAACTACACCTGGGTACCCTTCCCTAAAACACCTTATTGCTTCATAATCATTTTCAAAGGCAATAGCCCAGGAACAACATTTCACTTTTTGCTCAGTTGAAAACGGCATGGTACATAAGACACTTTACAATGCAACTTAATAACAAATGCCAATGTTTATTACCAAATATGTTCATTGTTGTGGATACACGCAGTCAGCTGATAGATTTAAAATAGTCTAAACAGCTGTAGCTGTTCCTATTCTAAATAAAAGTAGGTTTACCCTTAAAATACGATTGCTGATTTTGTTGTTTTTTTGTTTTTCCGCCATTTTGTTTGGATCAGTCAGAATTAACTGATACTCAGGGGTATTTCTTTTACATATGTGTTAATCACGACTGTAGAATTTCAAGTCTGTAGCGTGCTCTATACGTCTGTCATATCAATTCAAAAATAGGGACCTCTTCGTGGGACACCCGGTATATAAATATATGTAAATATATGTGTTCGCTCTCTAGTGGCCGCATTTTAAGTCCGATTTTTTCCGAATTTGGTGCACAAGTTGGTTGGCTACGTCGCTCGGACGAGTTCGTTAGCAAAAAAAAATCCAACCACCGGAAGCACGTTTTTTGACCGGAAGTAACTATGTTTTGAGATTTTTCTTGCGAGAATGAATTTGTTTTTGAGTTTTTTCTTCAAATATAAATGTAAGGTGTTGCACATTTTGCTTTTTTACGCGATCTTATAGCTCGCTTGGTTCCCCCAAAATCGACCAAAACGTAAAATACCATAAAAGTACCCGGTTCAAAGCCATGTAGTGGACTGTACCGTGGGGTTGGCGTGCGAAGCACGCAATGTTTTGTGTGTTGAAGATACTCCCAATACGGAAGTTGGCGTGCGAAGCACGCAATGCTTTGTGTGTTGAAGATACCCCCGATATGCGGAATGGCGTGCGAAGCACGCAATGCATTGTGTATTGAAGATACTCTCAATTTAGGGAATGGCGTTCGAACCATTTTGCAGCTTTTCAGCATTATCGTGAATAGACCTATTTCCTAAATGTTTGTTTGAAACCCCAAAACATAGGCCTATAAACTTAATTTTGGAAATTTGCTCAACTCACGTCGCGGTTCAGCTGCGTGGTCGAATTATTTAAATTGTGTTCCACGAATTCATGTTACCGCTATCACCAAAACGTCATCAATTCAAATAAACGTATGATTCACCTCGGTCGGCTAGAGAACGAACGTCATTTCATTTGGAAATGTACATGGGTTGAATTATGGCTTAACTGTGACAGCGCCACTATAATCTCGTTTCCGATCTCGTCCTGCTTACGTCATGACATCCAATATTGACTGTGACAACTCGCCCTGCCTCGTAAAACTTCCCGCCCTTGTTATGTATGGTCCAGACAAATACAAACCAGATGGACTTTAACTATAGATTTCTGGTTTTTAAGCGTTGCGGAAAGCACAGATAAATTTACAAAAAATGTAACATTGAATGTGTACTTTAATTCTAAATTCGTACAAAAATGGTGTATTTCTTTACTGGGACCAAAAGAGAAGCTTTTCGGTAACGAGATTTAACGAAAATCGAAAAGCCACTTTTGGTCCTAGTGATGAACTATATTTTTCGTCATACTGTAAACAATATTAAGAGAACTATTTTTTAGAAAAATCAGTCGTAGAACAGCCGACAGAAGTGAAAACTATCATGAATATAGACAATCTTGTTTATGTTATTTACAAATTTTTAGATTTCAATTTTAAATGTGACAAGATCAAAATAACACAACTTACAAAATGAGGAAGCACAATGTCCATTTCAGAGGTATTACCAAGTAAACTATTTTAACACAATTTACGAAATGAGGAAGCACAATGTCCATTTCAGATGTATATACTCCG
>JAGFPH010003586.1:25593-40123 GCA_018207615.1 Philaenus spumarius | reverse complement strand
TTTTAGACTGTCAAATAATTTTTTTAAATCAACAAATACGCTTTTTGTTATTTTTTAAACCATTATACAACTGTTGATTCATTGTTCAAAATGGTTGTTTAACAAATTCCTTGTAGGCTACAGTTGTATTAGGCTACAAGTTCTCATTTTAAAATAGAGTTTTCAATGTTTTTTTATTCTAAAATAACGGCCAACTTTTGTATTTTTTATGGAAAACACTATAGCCCAGTCGGTATAGGTTACAACTACCAGTAATTTGCAATACGGCTGAATTTTTATAAGTTCCTTAAAGTATGTAGATTAACATCAAAAAAGTTTACCAGTCTATCGATTTCCCAAAGTCGAAAAAAAAAATCGATTATCATTTTTTTCCGATTATCCTTAATATTTCGAGCTGGAATGAAGATAGAGAAAAATAAAAAATACCACCGTGTAGGGGAAGTATGTTTGAACAAAAAAGGTCATATGTATTTATTTCGTCCGAGCAATGGTTTGTCTGGAAAAAATTAGATAATGCAGGTATGTATTTTGCAGCAGGGGAAATCACTAAAAGGGGGCATCTTATTCATGTATGAAGCGTTGGCTCATTCTAAATCGGCCGAATTTTAATATATCGAATTGAAACTTGACGTACGAGTTAAAATATATATTTTAAACATTTATGCTGAGTCTCAGCTTGTTATCTTGAAAATGACCCGATCTAGGAGTCGATTTCGATTATCGATTTTAGGAGTACCGGACCCACCAATTCATTTTAAACAGCTCCAGTTTAGAAACTTTTTAAAATATCAACCTGAAAGTTTTTTTACAAGTTAAATATATATATTCAAACAAGATCAAGGAGTATAAACCTTTTTTATTATTTACTTTTCAAAGCCCAAGTAACTTAAAAAAGTATAATTTTAGACCTTTTTAGATTTTTCATCAAAACTTTTGAGTTAATCGGCTGCAGATTAGTCTATTTTTTAAATATAGTTTTTAAAATAAGTATAGCAAAAAAAATTGTGTTTTTAACTTCTGTACCAATTTTTAAATCGATATGTTCAAAAATGTCGAAAATGGTCTAAATTTACCCCTACCGACTGGCCTACTATGTTTTATGATGATTTTGGATTTCACTGAATTCTAGATTGCGAATCAGCTGATATTAAACATCTGTTATCAACTTCATTTTCATGCGTGATATATTTATGGTTTTGTCACTTAATTCCTCTGTATTATTGTTATGTTCGCGTTCCTACTGTGCATAACAATTATGGATTTAAAAATTAACAAAAATCGTATTTGTTAATCTTTAAAAGTTTTTTTGTCTGTGTAAACAATATTGAGAGCGTTTTCCTTGGTTCAAAACGTGTCCATACCAAAATAGCTTGCGCTCAGTTAGGGTGTTTTTAAAACTTTATAACCCCTCTAACTTTTAAACGGTTAGACGTATATAAAAAAAACACCAAGAACAAAAAAGTCTTAAAATAACTTGTTCAATCAAAAATCATCATAAAATAATTGAAACTTCATTTTTAATGATGGTTACCAAAAAGTAGATGAAGTCCACCATTTAAAGTTTGCTGTACTATTAATTGTACTTTAAGAGATTCCAATGGTGGCCCAGTTGAAATGGATACCCTGTATAGCGCTATAAAGCTATAATATATAGCAAAGGATATGAAGCATTCAACAAACGTTGCACAGCATACTGATTATAGTTTATAGCGCGCTATAACGTATCAAGTTTAGCGATACAGTGCACTTGGATATATTTATCACGTATAACAGAGCTGGCGAATGCGTAGAAGGGTTCTATTTCCCGAAATCCAAGCTATTAGCTCGGTTTACAAAACCGTAGTTTTGCTGTATTTGTATTGTATCAGATGTCTTCAAAAAATACAATGGTTTTTAGACTTTTTTAAGTGCTGGAAACGTCCTCATGGAAGAAAACAGCTTCTAATAGAGCAAGGAAAACCTCTCGGTGTTTACATCATCGGGGGCTGAATGATGTGAACAAATTTTCCCTGCCTTTTTAGGGAATTCCCATAGGAAAGATGAGCTATTACAGTGACTCTTATGATGAGACCTAAGGTCGGGAGTTGTCAATGAACACCGATCCTGGTTCCCAGAACACGTTATGGGGTGTTATTTAAGTATTCACACTGTAGCGGCCACATTTGGGTGCAAATTTGGTACACACTTTGGGTTTTTAAGTGGCTCGAACGAGTTCGTTAGAAAAAAAATCAATCAACCGGAATCAGTTTTTTTGGCTGGACGTACATTTTTTACTTTTTCACTATAATATAGTAGGTATAGAGAAAGTATCGCAAAATATCTATGTTTTGGACTCAGACTTCCCCCCTGAGTCCAAAACCGTTGTTTTTACAAAATGTCTGTCTGTATGTATACAAAGCTAGAGAGAAAACTATTCGATCAATTTCGAACAAATTTGCACCAAACATGTCAGTTAGGTCTGTATAGATGCACGAATAAAGGTTTTGAAAAACCCCCAAAAAATCAGTTATCATTTTTTTATAAAAAAACGGCTCTAACGATTTGATAAAATTTGGCTTATTTGTAGCCCTTTAAAAACCGCATATTTCTAAAGATTCTCATTTAGCTAATAATAACTGATTTTTGGGGGTTTTTTTGGCCAAAAAAGGGGTTATTTTTCAAAAATTTCAAAACCCTTTTTCGTGCATCTATACAGGACTAATTGACGTGTTTGGTGCAAATTTGTTCGAAATCGATCGAATAGTTTTCTCTCTAGGTTTAATAATAAACATATGTATTAGTTACTCTCCTACAATTATTACAATTATACACACAGTGATACAATTATGAAGTCACAGTGAATCTGTTTAGTAATTTAAATATGTTTGTGTGAAAGTATGTGCCAGTTCCTGGTACCGTTTATTTGAGATTGTGCTAGAATGAAACACTGTCGGGGTTTTATGTAAAAAAATAAATATAGGAGTTTATTAAACCACCTTTTAGCTAGTCTGTTTGTTCCCCTAAAAGAGATCAAAGTACCCGGTTAAAATCCAGCGAAACGAGTTCGTCCGGTGCGAGCGAAGCTAAGCAGACCATAATCCGAGGTTGCAAGGTCGAGGGGAAAACTCGTATAAAGCACAGTCAATAATCCCAGTTCGCAAGGTCAAGTTTTTCCGTTGCGAGCGGAACGAGCCGGGGCTGGAGGCTGAGGTGCAAACAAATTCGACTAATATATTTGGTACACGCAGGCTTCTATTCAGCGCCTTCGTGAGTAGACCAGTTTCCGAAATAGTCGGTTGAAACCGTAAAACATATAAACGGATTTATTTTAATCCGTTAACTCACGTCAGCGGTTCAGCTGCGTGGTCGAATTATTTTATAATTATACTAGGGGCTCTGCCCCTGGACGCTCCGCGTCCCAACCCCGGCTCGGCTTTCGGCCTCAGATGGCTGCTTCGCTTCGCTCGCAGGTGGAAAATTCGCTAAAGAATCTCGTTAATCTTTGGCTCGTTTGTACATAGGTGACCGAGCATAAATCAGCTGTTTTATTTGGCAGCTGACTCAAACTCATTAAACATTATCTCCATAAGATTAACATGGGAAATTTGAAGGATTGTATAACGGAGCTCCTTCTCGGGTGAATAGCGGCTGAACGGATGATAATATATAAGACTTGACATATATGTGAATGATTATGTTCAGTTTTTGATCCAAATTAGCTGTTTTATTTATTTATTTATTTTTATTTTCTACAGACACATGACATAACTTCATTAACGTATAAAATATTACACTTAAAAACAAAACTAAAAATCAATCTTTATATAATGAAATTACCATAACTTATAAAACAATGAAATTAAGATTTCTTACAAAATAATGAATTTACAATAATTATAAAATAATATTAGCATAGCTTATTATATAATATTAATATAACATTCAATTATATATTCAAAACTAAATTAAAATACTGTGGAAAACATACACGCACACAGAAAGGCAATAAAATACCCTTAAATGTGTGCGGGAGTTATCTTAAATATTAATTACTATTCATTCATGCATATATTCATACATCCAGACACACAAACAGACGGACGGACTATGATTTTATAAAAAAAAAAACAAGTTTTTTGACTCTACATTAAAATACATTTCCTTGGCCTAAACATACTAAATCATATATTTAGGTTCAGTCACACTATACAGTCAGACCTTGCACCTCTGTTTCATCATTGAAGAGATATAAACATATTTTCCAAAGCCTCAGGAGAAAGAGAAAATAACCAGTGTCTAAGTTTGTCCTTAAAAGCCCTCATATCGGACATATTCCTTAAATATAAAGGCAATATGTTAAAGAATTTTGGCCCAAGAAAGAAGAAGGTTCTTTGAATAAACGTTTTATTACATTTGGTTAACTTTACAAATCCCTTGCTTACCTGCCTTGTGGGTACACCGTGATTTATCCGAGCCCCTTCATTGCCACTTACCCTATAAAATAGTTCTAACACTTTAAAAACATATAGATACCGAAGAGGAAGAATTCTTTTTGCAATAAAGCATGGGAAGGAACTTTGAAGCCGTCCTTTTTTGCACATCAATCTAGCGAATGTTTTTTGGAGCCTAATCAATGGAGTTAAGTGTGAATTATAAGTATCCCCCCAAATAGATAAACCATATGCCAACTTAGAATGAACAAATGCAAAGTAAACCTGCCGCTGCACTCGTACAGGCAGATATGCTTTTATAAATGAAAACTTTCTTAAAAACATAAACACATATTTTTTTAAACTGGATATATGATCTCGAAACGATAGTTTTTCATCCAATTGCAAGCCAAGATATTTAGTGCATTTACTTTGAGTAACTTCACTACAATCACAAAACTGGCTACGGCAGTTAACACTATGATATTTAAGCGGCACCAGGAAATGAAAGGAATTAGAAATGGAAAAGTTAATAAACATTGTTTTAGCTACATTTAAAGAAAGTCTATTGTATCCAAACCAGAAGCTCAAGAAATAAAGATCCTGTTGAATTTTTATTTGCAACTGATTTGCATCCGAATGTGCGTAGGCCAGAGCCGTGTCATCAGCAAATGCTGTCATAATGCCATTGAATGGTCCTGAAAACAAGTCATTAATAAATATTAGAAACAATATGGGACCAAGTACCGAACCCTGAGGTACACCAAATAGCAATGAACGCCGAGTACTCTCTGAGGAACCAATTTGGACAAACTGCTTCCTATTTCCAAGATAAGACCGAAACCAAGACAAGGCCACCCCTCTTATTCCAGCTGATTCCAACTTTTTAGCCAAGAGTTCATGATCAACTGTATCAAATGCTTTCTTGATGTCCAAAAACAAGCCTGACACTTTCATTCCTAAATTCAAATTGGAATATATAACAGACATAAAACTATGTAATGCTAATTCAGTGCTAAACCCCTTCCTGAATCCAAATTGACTAACATGAAAAAAAAACTGGGTGTGCTTAAGACCACACGTTGGAAGTGATAACTTATATGACTACGGGGATTTTTAACTCGGTAAATGTGTACAATTATAAGGATTATAAAACTGTAGGCCTATTTGTTCAAATTGTTTATTTATATCCGTTATTATATATTTAAAGAAAGGTAAAAATATTATCTTTTAGTTACCTTTTATTTCATATTGATAGATCAAATGATTTAGAAGTTGTTAATATTACAGTAAAGAAATTAATAATCAAATATGTTATACAAAGATGTACGAATGTTTGCGAAGCTAAACAGTAGATATCCTTCTTTAAATTTGTATAAACGAATATATTGACGATCAAAGGTTAGTTTTATATACAGTTTATAACCCCAAAGCAAATCTTATAACGTGTAGAAGCCCATATAACTTATAGTTATAGAAGCCTACATTAGTTGTATAACTAATATATAAGAAAATTAACATCACAAGAAATTTTAATGGTTGAAGTTGTAAACATAACCCCAAAATATAATCTACGCTGGGTTTTGTTTAAGAATTACAGATGATGGGCGAAATCAGCTGTTATATTATATTAACTAATTCTTATGTGTTAATTTGATTGCTATGCTAATAAATGTAAATAATGTATTAATAATATTCCCTCTCCACGATCTGACTTGTGTCTAAACAAAAGCGTGACGCGAGATCTCGCGAGAAATCTGGCGTGATGCGAGATCTCGCGGGAAATCTGGCATGATGCAAGATCTCGCGAGAAATCTGGCGTGATGCAAGATCTCGCGAGAAATCTGGCGTGACGCGAGATTTCGAAAACATAGCCAAGTCGAAAGTGCCCAACGGGCCAATAGAAGTTATCACTTCAAAAATTAAATTTGTTTAGAAAAGACATTAATCGTTTTTTTATCAGTTTCTCAAAAATCTTAGAAAATACAGATAATAAAGAAATTGGACGATAATTTGAAACATCATCAGACTTTCCAGATTTAAAAATAGGAATTATCTTAGCTACCTTCATTTGTTCCGGAAAAATTCCCGGTTTTATATATAATAGGTTTGTAACAACCAATGTTTGAATTGAATTAAAATATAGTTAGCATTTTTCGTTGATTTTTGTTTGTGTTTGTTTTTAGTTTGTCAATGTAACCTCAAAAATGTAATACTCTTCAAATTTTCTAAGTAATGTTGCTATGGTAATGAAAGTAAACAAACATGATGTGTTGCTAAGTTTTTTATACGAACAGCTGTTTTTGAGCCTCTGATAAAATCAATAGAAATCTTTCTTCCATAAGATTAACATTGAAACTTTGAGGGCCACTGGGGCGTAGCCCTAATGTCCTAGGACTTCGGTAAATGGCCTAAAACCTTCCCAGGGTTAACCTGTGTTACTATGCAAATTTTCAAAGCAATCGGATGGACGGTATACGAACGCAAAGTGGACAAAGAACCAAAAAAAAACCCCCCATAAGGAATACACAGCAGAAATTTGCATTTGATTATAACGTTTGTAAGGCGAAAGATACATGATTTGTAATGCTTGATGACATATCTGTGAATGATTACCTGCAATTTTTTAAAAAAATAAGGAAATCGGCCGGATAGAATGGCCGTACTGACTGCCACAAGTTTTCATAAATTCTTTTACTATTTTATTATTTTACTTTTGAATAGATTATTACTATTCAAAGCCGAGAAAAATTTGTTTTTAATTATGAAAAACATAATTTTTAAATCAATGATCAGGTATTACATAAAAATGCGAACGCCCTTGATAGTTCCGAGCCGGTGAGCTTCCGAAAATATGTCTAAGGTTCTGACTATGAATAGATAAACAGTCAAACTAGAGTTCCCGGTTGTAAGTGTGTTATATCTGTACGGCATTGTAAACTTGGTAGTTTGTTGAGACGTCTTGTGTTAAATGGACTACAAAGGAAGTTCAGTTATGTCTTGTTACAATGGGTGAAGTTCCCACATTCAACTTGGCATGAACATCTAACTTATGTGACAGAACAAACACTCTATTACAGTCAAACAAAATAGTAAAGTTACCGTACTATGTTGTTTTAGCGAAATTCCATAGGAACGATGAGCTAGGTCAGAAGTCAATGAGACCCGATCATGGTCCCCAGAACACGTTTTGGAGTGTCACTAAAAATGATATGTATATATGTGTACGGGTTTTCATCTGAAGTGAACGGGTTTTATCTAAAAAAAATTTGGAAAACGGTTGACCCTAAAGGCCATCCCTGTAACTTCCCGCTAAGTTTAATTACAAAAGTATGATGAAAGTTTGATAAACACTATTTTTGGAAATTTTGAACTGCCATAACTTTTGAATGAATCAACTGACTTTTATGCGATTTGCGGCAATCGATGCAGTTTTTTAAGTCCATTGAAAGAATCAACAACAAAAATTTTTCAGATGAAAAGTTTCGGAGAAATTGAGGAAAAACACTTTTTTTTATTTTCTTTCGTTCACGATATCTCGCGAATGAATCTTCCGATTTTTATGCGATTTGCAGCAATCGATGCAGTTTTTCGAGTACATTGAAAGAATCGACAACAAAAATTTTGCTGATGAAAATTTTCGGAGAAATTGAGAAAAAACACTTTTTTTTGTTTTCTTTCGTTTACGATATCTCACGAACGAATTAACCGATTTTGACCGGACTGGTAGCGATCGACGTCGCTTTTCCAGGTTAAAAGCTGATTAGATTTTGGAATTGATCGGTAAAGCCGTTTAAATATTATTCCAAAAAAACCTGATTTGAAATTTTTTTAATTCTTAGTTTTTTCGAAATTTCTCAGAACCTACCGGTCCGAATTAGTTGAAATTTTCAGGAAATCTAAGTTTGATGGAACTCTTTAGAACGCCGTTTGGTAGGATCCAATCAGTTAAGCCGTTCAATAGTTATAAGCGGGTCACATACTTACATACACACACATACACATACAGACAGGGTGACACCCTCTCGGGAGTGGTCAGGGAAGATTCCTAGGACCTCAAAACGTCGAGATCTGATGAATACTCGATTTTCGAAAAACGGGGTGAAACCAATAACTTCCCGATTTTAGAAAATTTTCAATTTTCTTAGCGGGAAGTTAAAAATAAAAACAAATATTGGAGATTATTCTGCACATTTTTTTGTAGCTCGTCTGATCCCCCCAAAATCATTCAAAACGTAAAATATCATAAACAAATCCGGTTCAATCCACGTGGAGGCAGCTTTTGACGAGGGCGGCGGTCGGAATTCAAACTGAATTTTTCCGCTTCGAACGGATCGAAACGGTGAGTGAGTGGAGGCTGAGGTGCAAACAAATTATACTAATATATTTCGTATACACAGGCAGCTATTCAACACCTTTATGAGTAGACCGATTTCCCCAAAATTTGGTTGAAACCATAAAACATATAAACTTAATTTTCGAAATTCGCTCAACTCACAACAGCGGTTCAGCTGTGCCTTATAGGCTGTCCATCACAGTAGGTTCAAATTTGAACCAAGACAAACGAGCAACACTTCTAATCCAGACATACTTTTGGCAACATGCCTACAGCCTAGACTTAGAAATAATCTCTACCACACACAGTCAAGTAATGAATGATTCTTTACAGCCTCTCTGTCTTATGCCTCACAACATTGTGTTTTGGCTGGGCGCCACCTTTCTAAACTTCTACAGCTTCCAGATTTATTACAGAAAATATTATAGTAGCCTACTCTATGCTGACATTTACCATAATTTGTGTGTATAGAATATAGTACGACTCTCCGCGAGTATCAACTTTAGTTACAGAATTCCAACCCTACAATGAAAAACTCAGCAGATATTATAAGATGTTTAAATCTAAATTATAATTTGATATTGGTAATCAAAAAGAGGTATATTATTTGCGTTTGTTTGGCAAAGGCAAAAATGATCCCTGTGCCCAATGGAAAATTGTAGATGATATTATCGGCGTAAAAAGTAAAACGAACCTTATTGAAAATATCCATATAGAGGGCGGATCTAAGAATTACATAGTTACTGAACCAAAATAAATTGCTAACGCATTCAGTAATTATTTTGCAGATATTATCAAAAACATTTCAGTTAGCTCGAGACACAACTTTATGCAAGGCTCTATTGGTCATGTTTTCCCACCTACTAGAGTTGATAAATTAATGCCCCCCCCCCCCCACTGACGTACAAGAAGTTTGCAGACTCAAAACTAAGCTAAAGAATAAAAAATCGCCGGGTGTAGATGGTATTAGTAATTTAGTTTTGAAAGAAGTTAACGAACTTATTTCTCCGAAACTAACATAATGTATATTATTAATCTTAGCCTGGAAAGCGGAATTTTTCCAAATGAAATGAAAGCAGCTATAGTTGTTCCTGTTTTTTAAAAAAGGCAGTCGAACAACACTGGGAAATTATAGACCGATTTCATTATTACCCGCAATATCCAAAATAATTGAAAAAATCGTCCGCTTGATTTCATTTCTTGCCTCAAATAAAATTTCTCATCCTTTTAAAACAATATTTATTAGAACAGGACCAGGTCGATATGTTCTTCACCAGTAACCAGTGAGGGTGGATAAACTTTCAGTAATTATTCGTCAAGTATTTGTGATTATTCTTGAAGGCTCTCTTCTTCACCGGGATAATGAATACTAGAAGTGTTTGTGAGTGGGAGGTGGTGTGTGTGTATGTGTGTGAGTATATTTGTGTGATTGAAGTTGAAAGGTACTTAGAATTTTGTTACGTTTTGTTTTTTTGGTGAACTTTTGGTTCCGAAAGAGGTGTTTTTTGGAAACAAATAAGTTAATGCAGGATTGATTTTCTTAATTGTATTTTATTTTTTGTGTTTGTGGATTTATTATTGTGTTACTGTTGTTATCAAGTAAAAGCCAAATCTTAGTATTCTAAATGTGTTTATGTTAGTGTAATGTACAGTTGAACTGGCCGGTGAAGGCGTTTTGTTTCTTTCCCATCGAGCTGTTTATATGTTTAATTGTACAAACATTTTCATCCCAAACAGGTTATAACCTCGGGATGATTTGACCCTTTAGTAATTTCTATTTGTTTTGTTATAAATTTATATTTTAGATGTATTATATTTTGTACTGTGAATAGTTGTTTATTTATTATTAAGCGTATAGTTTAAGTGTGAAATGTTTTTGTTATTATGTAAATTATGTATAAGAAGGGTAAAATAAATTAATTTTCATTTCATTTCATAATGCTCTAATCAGTTTGATTTCAGGGAAAACTAGGAACAGAAGATGTTTACAGAACTGGCATTTTACGGAAAAATATATATAAAGCATTAAATTTACAAAAATCAGTTGGAGGCCTCTTTATTGACATAACAATGTCCTTTGACTCCGTAGACCATAAAATTATACCATAAAAAACTCTGGAACGAAGGCGAGCGAGGTGTTGCGCATAGCTGATTTTCTAGCTATTTGGGTGAAAGATCTCAATGTGTCAGGGTTCCTGGTTGTCTAAGTGAACTAAAACCTGTTGTGTGCGGAGTTCCGCAGGGCTCTGTTCTCGGTTCAATTATATTTCTAATATATGTTAATGATTTATGTGAGGGTGCTTTTAATGGTAGTCTAACAGCTTATGCATATGACACAGCATTGTGTTGCAGTGCAAAAAATAGAGAAGACCTAATTAGACAAATGCAAGAAGACTTAAACAAGTTAAATTGCTGGTTTGCTCAAAACCAAATGGTATTAAGTGAAAACCTTCTCTTTCAAACTTAACAAAAAGCTAGAAATAATCAGATAAATAATTTAATGTATAAATGCCCTCAGTGTATTATTCAATCATCGCAAGACTGTACTTTTTGTATCAAAATTTAACTGGTATGTAGTATTAAATATCTAGGAGTTTTCTTTGATGATAATTGTTCTTGGAAGGTCCACATAAAACATTTAAACTCTGGAATGTTAGTAGCTCTAAGGAAATTATATATTTAAGATACTTGTGCCCATTATCAGTTTAAAAAAATGTTTATTTCAGCCTAATTAATTACAAACTTGAATACGGAATAACGTGCTAGGGAGGAACTTATTTAAATTCAATCAAGCCTCTGCTCATTATTCAAAAAAAATTGTTCGTACTCTGTTAATAAACCAAGAATTGAATCTTCATTTCCGTTATTCAAACAGTTAAGAATTTTCCCTCTGAGGCATTTGTATATTTTCAAAGTTTTAAGGTTTTTTTTCGTGAGAGGCGGTGATAAAAAGATAATATATACAGAAAATAAGAAAAACCTAAGACACCCCAATAGTTTTGAACAGCTAAGGCCGTATATGGAGGCATGCGAAAGATCTTTCACCTACAGTGCACCAAAATTTTCGAATAATTTGCCGCCTGAAGTGATTGACTTAAAGTCATCAAATAAATTTGTTAAAGCGATATCAAAATGGATTTTCGCTCAGGAAAATGTTGAAAAACTATTATAGTGAAATCTAAAAAACCAATATATCAAAATTAAACTTGAGCACAGAATTACAGAATAATTATTTTTCTCTGTTTCTATTTCAACTAAATTTTAGTATCAAGTACTTATTTTCTGCTTCTGCCATTGGTTCTTCATTTCTTGACGATAACTCCAAATCAGGCTTTTCCTAAGGGGTACCTAATTAATTCTTCCAATATAATTGATGATAGTTTGACAAACAATGTTTTTTATGTTAAATCCTTTTGTCCTTTTTTTGATTTCTAAAGTTTTTGTTGAAATTTCTGTTCTTGAGGCAGCATATTTGTTTATTGATTAAGTTGTATGTATATTTTATCACTTTTTAAAAATCGTATTGTTGTAAGGTAATTTTATGTTTGTATTTTATTTATCAATGATGGATTATGTATTGTTTGTTGGGCTTATTTTGTCAAATGTAATTCAAAGCAGAATTAATAAACTTCGTTAATAAAATAATAATAATAATTAACATTCTTTAGATAACACACTGAAACTTTAACCTAAACTTATAAAAATGTCTAAAAAGATGATGACGATGGCGGAGGAAGGAAATGTTTGAAAACCAAGACATTTTACAAATTTATTCACAGAAAATTTATTAAATGTTAGGGGTTCGTTAAAACATTTCTTTCGAATGACTAAATTAGCCTATTTGAAGAATGACTTACCGCAGTTGCTCCGAAAAATATGCAGATGACATATATATTGTATAACACCAGTAATGAGTCATAATTCCAACAATAACTTAAGGTTCTGCTCCAGTAAACGAGAAAGCAACAGGAAACGCACTTCCGGTATCACTGTATCCCTATCTAAGCAGTGCAATTTCTTGCATCTGAACGCTTTGACATTGCCTCATTTCAAACCATTTTATAAGTTTAGTATATCTTTTGTAATTGTGTGTTGAAAAAAAAACTGAATATTCTTTATAAAATTTCGGATCCTGCTTGCAAATTATTTTTCATTATTAATTTTTTATTGTGTTAGGAAAAAAATCGAACTTTGTACTTACAAAATGTCAGTTACTTGACAAATGAAAGAAATTTTTAAAAATGTAAATTGCAAGAAGGATGCGTATTGTGACTGTGCTTAAAATGAGACCTTGCAAACAATTTTATGATAAAAAGTAAACGAAATGAATGGTATGAAATTTAACATTGCTCTTATGGGATAAAAATCCATTTTATTTTTACTGGAGCAGACCCTTAAGCTATCTTACTTTTGCTTGTACTAACAGAAGCTGTATTGAGCGATGGAAATAATATACCTAACCAGTACGTTGTTATTGCAGTGTTTCGAGTGATGGGGTTTATGTCGGTAACTCAGTAACTTTACTGGAAGAGAGGCTGGAGCATAACATCATTTATAACAAGGTGAGTTTAAACAAAACTAGATATTGAAATAAATTGTTACTTGTGGTGGACGGTGATCCAGCTTGTATGCACTAATCGGTTGTATTATAAGATATGTTAAAGGGTACAGTGTTATCTTAGTGATCAGATCACAGTTTTGAATTTTTGCTAAAGTGCAGGTACATTTGAAGCGACCATATCTGTATATATATGTAGTAATAGGATAGGATGGCGGAAGTGTAGGCAAACGGTGGTTGAATCGTTCTTTTTAGATAATTTCCATAGGAAAGATGAGCTCTTATGGTAAGTCGGGAGTGGTTAATGAGCACTGATCGTGGTCCTCAGAATATGTTTTGGTGTGTCATTAAAAATGTTACATATACAATAAATATATATATATGTGTTTGTGTGTTCTCACTCTAATGGCCGCATTCTATTATTTATTTTTACTTTTCGAATTAAACATGTTATACGTGCGCTGATAGCAGCGCGTTTTCAACGTCGAGTTAACGTCGGTTCATTGGGTAAATGGGAGTATACCTGGGCCATGTAATACGAGCTCTATCAACGCTGGCGAATCCGCGTTAACCGGACGTTGAGCGTTAACGATGCGGCGCTATAACGCCGAACCAAGTTATACTTGGAGCTCTGTCAACGCGCAATCACAGCGCAGCGACCAGAAAGATCAGAAGTATCGACTTTGTCCTGCTTCTAGTAGTCATTGTTTATTTCAAAGTGATTATTGTGTACTTGAAAGTGACCAAATGTTTGGCAAGTAAACATTGATTTACGCTATCGAACAGCAGCCACCTCTGTATGACGTTAATTCAAATGATTATAGCAATATATGATTGAAAGCTAAATGCTGGAATACATGCTACCCCACCGTCTAGCTTGCCTCCTACATATTTCCTCATGTGTTTCTATTATTAGCGAATTTCCATTGGAAAAATGAGCTATTGCGGTGGCCCTTATGGTAAGACCCAAGGACGGGAGTAGCAAATGAGCACCGATCATGGTACCCAGAACACGTTTTGGGGTGTCATTAAACATCATATGTATATATTTATGTATGTATGTGTGCGCATTCTAACGGACGCATTTTACGTCCGATTTGGACCAAATTTGGTACACACATTGGGTTTCTAAGTCGCTTAAACTGTTAGGTTAGCCAAAGAAATTGACCGGAAGTTGACTACATTTTTGACCGGAAGCACCATGTATATAGGTGTGCGCACTCTAAC
>JAGFPH010003586.1:15112-25493 GCA_018207615.1 Philaenus spumarius | reverse complement strand
GTTGACCACATTTTTGACCGGAAGCACCATGTATATAGGTGTGCGCATTCTAACGGACGCATTGTATGTCCGATTTGGTCCAAATGTGGTACACATGTTGGTTTTACAAGACGCTTAGACGAGTTCGTTTGCCAAAAAAATTGACCGAAAGTTGACCAAATTTTTGACCGGAATTAGTAATTTTTGAAATTTTGCGTACTAGAATTAATTTTTTTGAAGTTTTCTTTAAAAAAGTAGACATACGAATAATTCTGCACATTTTGTTTTTTTACGCGACCTTATAGCCCATCTGGTTCCCCCAAAAACAGTCAAAACGTAAAATATCTTAAAAGTACCAAAATTAAATCCACGGCTTTTACCGTGGTGACCGATGACAATATATTATGCTGGCAGCACCTTCGTGGGTAGATCAATTTCCCAAATAGTTGTTTGAAACCCAAAAACATATATAAATTTAATTTTGGAAATTCGCTCAACTCACGTCAGCGGTTCAGCTGCGTGGTCGAATTATTTGTAATAAACCTAGACAGCCTAACTGAGTTGTGTTTCTCTTGGAAGTGAGTGGCGCGAAGTTGACGAAACCTCAACAACCCGTTACCAACATCGCTCTTTCAACGTCCCGTACTTGGGAATTTAACGTCCGGTTTTCAACGTTATGAACATGGCGCTAAAATTACTTGAAAAATGTATGTACAGGGAAGGTCAAAATATTTAGATTTTTAAATACACTAGGACGCTTCGCTTCCCAACCCCGCCTCGGCCTATGGTCTCAGATGGCTGCTTCGCTTCGCTCGCAGTGGGAAAACTCGCGAATCTTTGGCTCGTTTGTACCTGCCTGACCGAGCATCGCTCTGTATTTTTAACATTTGGATTAAACCTATAATGTATATATATTCGAATACTTAGTGACTTTAAAGGTGGTATAAAAAGAATTTGTACCTATTCGCCTTCTAAGTGACTTGAAAGGTGGTATAAAAAGAAGTTCAGAGTTTAAATTGTACGTGCATATATCGGAGATTATGCGCATTCGATTCCTGGCGTCAAAAACTGATATATGCAAATTTTCATCAAAAGCGTTAGATCCGTTTTCGAGATCCGCTATAGATACAAAGATAGATACAAGAATTGCTCATTTAAAGTAATAGGATTTCTTAGGTGGCCTCTTCCAAATTTTGATGTCTGGGTCTAACAATGACGTAACAGATTGGTTGTATTTTGTCTACGGTTTTACCTAGCACTAACACTGTTGGGTAATTCATAATTTTATTCTGGCTTTAAGTAAAACAAATACCACGGAGTACTCAATCTGCCCTTAATGAAGCCGTCCCAGTCGACATATTGATCCGACCGAATGAAGCATTTAATATTTGTTCGCTCATTTCAACGTCTCGTATAACGGAAAGCAACTCTTATATCGGACTCCATTGTATGAATACAAATACATTTAGACTTAATACTGGTATTGTGTTTTCTTGTGACGTCATCGCTGACATTACTGTGAAGAAAATTAGTCCGAATGTTTTGTTTTTGTTGCAAACATTGAGTCCGATTTGGAGATTAAGTGGACGGTAAAAATAACAAACGGTACCAGGAACTGGCACATACTTTCTCGCAAACGTATTTAAATTATTAAACAGATTCACTGTGACTTCATAATTGTAGGTGGGGTAGGACAGGTGATTTATTAAAGTAGGAGATTAACTAATAAATATTATTGTTATTAGCTAGAGAGAAAATTATTCGATCAATTTCGAACAAATTTGCACAAAACATGTCTATTGGGCTTGTATAGATGGACGGAAAAAGGTTTTGAAATTTTTGAGAAAAACAACTTTCTTTTTGGCCAAAAACCCCAAAAAATCCGTTATTATTATTATTAGCTAAACAAGAATTTTTAGAAAGATAAAGTTTTCTGCATATGGTAGGGTATCTTAAGGGCTACAAATAAGCCAAATTTGATCAACATCTTTAGAGCCATTTTTTTATAAAAAAAATATAACTAATTTTTTGGGTTTTTTTTATCCAAAAAGGGGGTTGTTTTTCAAATTTAAAAAACCCTTTTTCGTGCATCTATATAGGCCTAATTGACATGTTTGGTGCACATTTGTTCGAAATCGATCGAATAGTTTTCGCTCTAGCTTTGTATATATACAAACATACAGATATACAGACAGACATTTTTGTAAAAAACACTTTTTTAGAATCAGGGGGTCCCAAAACGGATATTGCCACAAAAATCTCAACATCGATTTGTTTTGTGATCACTATACTTTCTCTATACTATAGTATACTGAGAAAGTAATAAGTTTAGATGTTTTAGGGTTTCAATTAACTATTTATGAAATTGGTTTACTCACAAAGGCGATTAATACCTCAGCCTACAGGTATTAAATTTTAGGTATATTTACTGGGACTCACGGTTGACCTTGCCTTATACCATAGATCATGAATAATAAAATAGATCATGCATGCATACGGGGGCTGTGTGCCGAAAAAAATGTTGTCGGGAAAATAGTGCATGATCGCACCGCGAGGTAGCGCTATTGAGAAATCATTGGTAGCATTGGTACTTCACACCGCTTCCGTCGTTTCCCCAATAGATAGCGCCACTATCGTCGAATTTTCAGTGGATTGAAATATTGCATTGGATCGGAGTTCTATTAGGTTATCCAAATACAATGCTTATACTATGTATGGGTAAGCACTGCGAGCTCTATCTCAAAAACCGTATAAAAAAATGTTGTAAAGAAAATTTGTAGAGAATTTTATGCTCTACAATTTGTATAAGAGAGTCAAATGGCAATGAAACCGTAGGAAGCGAGATATTTACGAAAATCCGATTTTTGTGACCTTTGACCTTGAATATCTTAAGACGCGGATACGAGATTTTATCAGACTTTTGAGTCGACTTTTAGAATGCCAAAATAAAGGTTTATACAAGTTTACAGCTTATTATCTCTTATTCCGAGGATGACCCTCTTTTTTGGATTAAATGACTGGACTATGAGATGTTTTTATATAAATCTAACTTCGCACGGAACCCTCCTCCTTATTCCACACTTTAAGGCTCTTCTTTTTTACCTTGAAGCCGCAAAATCGTTGAAACATGCATTCGTAATACCGTGTTTCGGATTCTATTTATAAATTAATAATCATGGAAACTACTTTAAGTTATAAAGAAGGCTTTATATTTTTTACGTGTTAGCTTAAAATTTGGAAATTATTGCTTAAAACTCTCAAAAAATGCGTTAAAAATAATCGATTTTTACTCAGTTAAACTGTTGATTAAAAGGAGTTGTCGTCGATTTCTTTCAATTATGAGATACAAGACAAAAGCGCAAAACCTTTAAGAACAATTTAAGATGTTTCACAACTTTTTAGGTTGAAAAACGGCGTCCGAAACACGTTAGTACGAACTGCATATTTTTGCTGTTTTACGCAAGGTATAGAAGACCCTTAATGTACGCAACACTCCTTGCAAAATTCGGGTGAAGTTAAAGGCACACCGGTTACAGCGCCATTTTGTAACAGTTCTGTATATATAAGAACAGCCTAGCTTAAATTATTACTTTCCTTACCCTATACTAGGTAAGGTAAGTATTGCGATCAACCCAAAAATTCGATGTCGAGTTTTCATAATATCTTTACGTTTCAAGGCCCCCTGAGTCCAAAAAATGCATTTTTGGCAATTGGTCTGTCTGTGTGTCTGTGTGTGTGTGTGTCCGGAGTGCACTGGGCAAACGGCTGGACGGATCGAACTGAAATTTACAGGATATCTTCAAACACGTAAACAATTAAACCCATGTAAATTTGAAGCAAATCGGAGGTGGTTTCTTACCGTGGGACCAGTTTTTAGCACATTTTTTGTATTTACTCCAAAACCCCTCGATTTTGATTAAACTTTGCTAACATACTCTACTCAGACCCCCTTAACACGCTATGTACGCTATATACCCTTAAAAATTCGTTGAAAAAAGTTATTACAAAAACGCAAGTTATTTTGTTTGTATCTCCGAAATGGCTGGTCCTATCGACTTGAAAATGGTCTCATTCGATTCAGCGTCCAAAAGAATGTCAAAAAAGATACCCCACTCAACTTTTTCCATTTTTTCAAAAATTGACCCCAAAAACGCCCTTTTTGGGGGCAAAAATGACTTTTTTTAAACTAGCCGTGTTTGGTATCGACCTTGACATTTTTGGGGGTGAGAAATCGATTGAGACCAAAATCAGGTCCGTGGGATTAACCGTTTTGAAGTTAGTACCGCTTTCTTCGAAACGGATACTCCTATTAACTCGAAAATGGTATCATCAATCTCTCGCTCGAAAAATTTGGTAATTGATACAGCATCTATTTTGGTAAGGAAAGTTGTGTGATGTGCACACCAGATGTTTTTTCTTACAATTGTAAGGTACACGGATATTGTTTATACCGTGATATTCAGTACGGACAAGTATCTCTTACGACTAAATGCCATTGCCGAGTCAAAATACGTTTGCAAGTTAATGATTTCCAGGAAACTCGTGGGATGGGTTTCCTTAGTTTTTAACGCTTGCAAAGTTAATAAATAAAGGAAAATGTAATTTATATCGCGGGATGGAAGTGTTTGACGCAAGCCTGTAATTTAAAATGCAATCACAACTCCCAAACAGCGTCAAAGCAATGTTAAAAATACATAAAATACATCACCGAGGGGAAGCGCGTCGTGTCCATTAAAATTTAATTAAGTATTCTTTACAAGATTTGCTGTAAATACAATTTCAGAGAAATGTCGTGTTGATATTAATGTTTCGAGTGTTATTGGCGGATTTCCGTAGGAAAGATGTGCTATGCATCGACACTTACGGAGAGACATAAGGTCGGCAATGGTCCCCATGTTTTGGGTTGTGATTAAATATTATGTATATACTAGTTAACTTAGTAATGCTTCGCTATTGCTTGATTTAATTTTAAGGGTGGTTATACTATTTCATCCCTTTGACTTAAGTAATTGAATTCCACCTTTTTTTTATATCAATTAAGAATAATATTAAATAATTTTAAATTTATAGTTTGTAGGAATTTGTGCAATTTATTTTTATCGTATAGGGGAAGCTATAAATAAATATTGAGCTTGACTTGTGGGTTTGAACACAAAATCTCACAACTAATACGTTTATTAACTCAAACGCGTTTCAACGACAAAGTCGCCATCTTCAGTGATGCACGAGCTACAATAGTCAAACTATAACTAACCTAACAGTGTTTCCCGTCCCGTATTTATACAGAACTCAAAGGGGCGTGGTTTAAGACTACGTTACATTAGTGGGGCGTTACCAATTGTCTGGCGTTATTATAACTAGCCTAACATTAACTATATAACTAAACAAGATACTAATCTAATAATAATCTCAAACAATACATTATTTTTATATTAATATAGAATGTTGTATGGGTCCTAATTCATTATTTACAAAATTATTTTACTATGTTTGTTAATATAAAACGTTTCCCCAAGCATCTATTGCGTTAGGTTTAGTTACAGTTTTCAATAATACAGAGTTTTCTACGTTAAAATGATGGTTCTCATCTAAACAATGTTTAGCCATAGCAGATTTATCTGGCCTATTGTACTAACTTTAAATGAGAAAAATGTTCTTTAATTCTTGTCTTCATGCTTCTTTTTGTGTAGCCTATATATTTCTTCGGACACATTTCACAGTTTATACAATAAATTCCAGCATGTTGTCTATTAATTCTTTAGAATAACAATTAAGACCGTGTATTATGCCTATGTTTACTCACACCTTAGATAAATGGCGTAGCCATCTGGGGTAATTCTGTAGAGTCCATAAAATTTTTTGTCTACAAAAAAATATAATAAGAATAATCTGTAATTTGAAGTATAGAGATTCGTGTAGAGATATATTTAAAAAAATCCAATTTTTAACCCTGCCATGTATTTATATTTTGAACGTTTTGCTCTATTTTAAATCCCACAAGAGTGGGGTCAGTCAGCACCAGCATGGATATTCTTTCCGTCAGCAAATACTACAATATCCTATTCATAAACTGAAGGTATTTGAACAGGGGGTGTATTACTCAGGTTTGAAGTTGTACAATGGACTGCCTCAGTATTTGAAAAAAATTGATTCCCAGTGTGAATTTGAAAAAAAATTAAAAAGATACCTCACTGAGCGGGCATTTTACTCAGTGAGAGAGTACTTGACAAGTAGTCCTTGAGGCTATATAACATTGTTGATTTGTCTGTAATAATGTATTATATATATATATATTTTTTTTATATCTTGTATATTTATTGTTCTAACTCGTTTAAACTATTTTATTTATTAAAATATTAAAGTATTATGTGTATATGTATTCTAAGTGTAGGACAACTCACATGTATACTTCAGTTTTGCTGAAATTTGTATGCCGTAAATGAGGCTAATAAATCTAATCTAATCTAATCTAATATCGCAGAACTATAATTATATTTCAGTTCTTTCCGTAGTCTACTCCATTTAAATCTTTGTGTTTGTGACGATATGCTGTAAAAAAATCCTGGTACTAATATGTGTAAAATGTGAAATTTTAGTAAAATTAGTTGAGTAGTTTTTGAGAATATAGAAAAAGCAAGTATATTATTATTTATTTTAAGAGTATTTATTCCATTTCATCCCTTTGACTTGCATAATAAAATTGCACATATAGTTTTGTATATCACTTTAAAATACTATTACATAAGTTTAGCTCTATAGCTTGTAGGAAGTTAGTTTAATTTATTTATTTTTTGTATTGGGGGTAGCACTCCATCCAATTGTGAATCTAAACCATCCAGGGACCCACTCAAACACACACAAAAAATTTCATCAAAATTGGGCCAGCCGTTTAGGCTCACACGTAGAGAAGAATTATTTATATAAAAATGTATATATGTGTTTGCACTTTAAATGGTCTCATTTTACGTCAGATTTGGTTGATAAAGTTTGGTATAAAAGAAAAAATCCTGACTGACTGACGAATTCATAATCAACGTACAGCCTTGATGTATATCAGTATGATAGCTAGTATGATAGCAAGTATGATAGCTAGTATGATAGGAAGTATGATAGCTAGTGTGATAGCTAGTATGGTAGCTAGTATGATAGCTAGTATGATAGCTAGTATGATAGCTACTATGATAGCTAGTATGATAGCTAGTATGGTAGCTAGTATGTTAGCTAGATGGTAGCTAGTATGATAGGAAGTATGATAGCTAGTATGATAGCTAGTATGATAGCTAGTATGATAGCTAGTATGATAGCTAGTATGATAGCTAGTACGATAGCTAGAGCCTTAAAATATACAGGGTAACTTCATGTACCTCTAGGTAGAAGTGCACAAAGAAAGGATTTTGCAAACTATTAATTTTAAGGGTTAAAAATGGTTAAAATACGAGGGCTTACTTGCAGCTACATAACAGGTAAAACAGCTGATTCGAATCAAAAGCTTAGCAACACAATCCGGGTGTAGCCTAAACTGAACCAACACTCGTTTTTTGAATGTATTTACATTCGTTACCATAGCAACCGAAAAAATTTAGAATGAGTTAATTAATTATTTTTCACAATCAAATATTTTTGGTTAGGGTAACAAAATAAAATCAAACACAAACAGAAAATAATACGACCACGCAGCTGAACCGCTGGCGTGAGTTGAGCAAATTACCAAAATTAAGTTTATAGAATAGAATAGAACATAATTTATTTTGCTTTATTAGCGAATTTCCATAGGTAATAGGCTTTATGTATATTTAGATAAACAATTTTTAATGGTACCCCAAAACGTGTTGTGGGGACAATGATCGGTGCTCATTTACTGCTCTTGACCTTAGGCCTCACCATAAGGGTCACTGCACTTGCTCATTTTTACTATGGAAATTCGTTAATAAAGGAAAATATAAATCAACATCTTATAAAGAAAAAATATAATCGATCTTATAAATCAAACATCTGTTGTTACATATTGCAAATTAAACAGCTGATTCAAATCAAACGAGCAGGAGGGCAGAGCCCTCTAGTACATCATATAATTCAAATAGAACTTACGGTAAATACAACTTAGAATTGCATTGCCTTAAACTCTACTGTGTTAACCCATCTCACATTGAACTGTATTTAGGTATTTTGAGTTCCATGTCTTTCATCCGAACTCTTTCTGTTATACTTTCATGGTATATTCTCACTTCAAGGCCAGAACACATCTTTGGCGGTTTGATGTATGTTTACATTGTTAGCATATTTGTTTTGTGTATACGTCCATGTACACATGGGCACCCATATGATATTTTCTAGGGAGGGGGGCGTAACACGTTCACTATAATGTAACACGTTACCCCCTTATTAGGAGTATTTTCAATACACAGTGCATTGCGTGCTTCGCACGCCAATCCCCTTCCTGGGAGTATTTTCAATAAACAATGCATTGCGTGCTTCGCACGCCAACCCACTATTGGGAGTATTTTTAATGCAGAGATCATTGCGTGCTTCGCACGCCAATTTTACGCCTATGTGCTATGGACGCACATTTTAAATATTAGTGATTATTACGTAGAAAGGTTCAAAAATTAAAAATAACGTAATTTCTACTCATTTAGACTATAAATATAAAACATAAAAGGTCAGCTCCTAGCATAGGAAATATGAAATTCGCGTAGCAGTGAACGTGTTAAGGAGTACCCTCCCCAAGAAAAGTTTTAAAATTTGGGAAGCCAATTTGGCTGTTCAGGTGAAATATTAACCCACACAGCATTGAGTCTGTACCTTTACACCGTCAGTGATTACACAAAGACTTATAACACTCCTAGAGGCCGCACCAAGTAGTGGCCCAGCAGCTCATGCTTGAATTCTTGTAAATAATAAAATAAGTATATAAAAGCAAACGGCACATAACGTTTAAAACATATTTTAGTGCTAGTCTCTTTAAACAAAAATGCCTGTTTATAATTAATAATATACATATTTTCCTTTCTCTGGAAGCTAGGGGGGGGGGAGCACTCATGTACATCTCTTGACTTAATGGTTCCTCTTTATTTCCAACCTCAGATATTGTGGTTACCAGGTATGTAAAAACACTTGACTTCCATACCCATTAATCTTCTGTAATCATGTTTTCCTGGGTGGGTTGATCTAACCCCTGTACGTTTGTTTTCGTAATTTAAACCATCCTTCGATAACCTCCACCTTACAAATTCCCATATAATCCGCATTAAATTGTCCTGACCAATGGTAAAACTCGTACGTTCCTGGACAAATAGGATTTAAGCTTTAAACCTGTTGCTACAGTAAGTTATACCAAGTTTCCATATTTATTATTCTTTGGGCGAGAAGATAATTAAAAACAGAGAGATTACTAATCATCCTAGTTGGACTGAAACAAAAACTGTCTCCTTACTTTGTCCTCCAAACATTCTTTTCAATTTGGGAAATGAAAGGGAAATTACAATCGCCCTACCGTCTGACCGTCTGTCTGCCTGACGACTCTTTGTTTGATCGAGCGATGTATTTTAGTGCAGGGAACTTTTCATCAGTCCGTTTTATCCAGATAATGTTTCAGAGACAATTTGTAAGTTATAATAACTTTACATTACGTTGAGAGAGCCGTCTACTAGTCGTACAGTAATTGTGAGGACTAAAAAAACAGGTTTTTAAAAAACATACAAAACGCACACACGTATTCAGGGTGTCTGGCAACCACTGGCCCAAACTTTACATGTTATTGAGCAGGTCAAAACTAGCAAATAACTCGATCGCCGCTGACGTGAGTTTATAAAATTAAGTTTATATGTATCAGGGTTTCATCCAACTATTTGGGAAATTGATCTAATCACGAAGGCGCTGAATAGCTGTTTCTGTGTACGAAATATATCAGTAGGATTTGTTTGCAACTTCGTACCACTCGCTTTGAGAGTTTGCACCTCGATCTTGCGGCCCCGGGTTAAGGACCGTACAAACTCGCAGCGGTACAAACCCGCAGCGTAAAAATTCGCTGCGTACAAACTCGCAGCGTACAAACTCGCAGCGTACAAACTCACAGAGTACAAACTCGCAGCGTGCAAACTCGCAGCGTACAAGCTCGCCGCGTACAAGCTCGCAGCGTACAAACTCTCAGCGTACAAACTCTCAGCGTACAAACTCGCAGCGTACAAACTTGCAGCGTACAAACTAGCAGCGTACAAACACGCAGCGTACAAACTCGCAGCGTGCAAACTCGCGGCGTGCAAGCTCGCGGCGTGCAAGCTCGCAGCGTACAAACTCGCAGCATACAAACTCGCAGCGTACAAACCCGCAGCGTACAAACCCGCAGCGTACAAACTCGCAGCGTACAAACTCGCAGCGTACAAACTCGCAGCGTACAAACTCG
>JAGFPH010003585.1:120085-139874 GCA_018207615.1 Philaenus spumarius | reverse complement strand
GGGTTTTCAACAAAGTGGGGAATTTTTGCCTTTTTTCAGCGCGCTCTAGCGGCTAAACCATTCAATCAAAAAATACATTTGAGGAATGTTTTTTGTAGGCAATTTAATGGACTTTATTTTTATATAGGAAGGTCTACCTCAAAAAACGCATATTTTTATGATTTTTTGGCAAAAAACTGAAAAAAGGTCAAAAATTTTAAGGTTTTTTGCGATTTTCGGTGTGAAGCCATATCCGTAGGAAGTAGCAAAGTTGAAATTCGGATTCAGCATCCCAAAAAACATATAGAACAAGTGAAAAAAAAACTTCTATATTTTTTTCCTGGCCAAATCACCATTTGACTGGACTACTATGGCCCTAGAGGAAGCTACATACCAAATTTAATTCCAATCTGTTCGGTAATTTTGGAGAAATCGTGATTTAGTAATTTTTACCCCCCTAAAGTTTCGAATTTTTTAAAACCCTTTTTTAGTGAACACTTATGGCCCTAGAGGAAGCTACATACCAAATTTCATTCCAATCCGTTCGGTAGTTTTGAAGAAATCGTTTTTTAATAACTTTGATCTCCTAAACCCCCCCTAAAATTTCCAATTTTTTCAAACCCTTTCTTATTGAGCACCTATGGCCCTAGAGGAAACTACATACCAAATTTCATTTCAATCCGTTTGGTAGTTTTTGAGAAATCGTGATGAGTGAGTCAGTGGTATTTCGCTTTTATATATATACTAGCTGATGTACCCGTTCTTCGCACGGGAAAACTGCGTGTAATTTGAGAAACTTAATTTTAATTACTATGTTTGTGTTTGCCCGTTAGTTTACCATTCGTTGACAATGGCTATCCAGTTTCGCCACGGAGAGGCCGGCAAACATGGAGAACATATTATTTACAATATTTACAATTTTTACAATAACATTTTCACATGTTTACTGCAAGACTTCTCTGTAGACTATATTGGCAGTTTGACCCTCATTTTGAAGGACAAACAAACTGTCAGGTGAACTCACTCTGGAGCAGGCAACGTAAAGCTACGGCTATACTTGTACGATCAGATCAGATCAGATCGGAGCCAAATTTTTTCCATGCTCTGAGAGCATACCGGAACGGTCGGTTCGGCTCCGTTCTGATCGGATCTGATAGATATAGCCACCCCTCCCGATAGCTCCCGATCGCTCCAGATCAGAAAGGGACTGGGCTATAGGTAATACCGGACTAATCATAACAGATGCATGTTTCGTGTTATTTTTGTTTTTAATTACTTTGATTGATACTTCTGTTATATGACAACCGTGTATATGGAACTGACAAAAACAACTACAACTTGTTTATTATGCTTTACAAAATTATTATCCTATGCACAGTTTAAGTTTAACAATAGTTTTTATATTTAACTGTCGCTTTTGATTGATAGGATGTGTTCCTATTTTTCTTCGTTTTCTTTTCTCGTCCAACACAATCATCACAAATTCTTCGTCGGTGTCCGAGCTAGACGAAGAGCACTGTTCTTCCATGATGATTTTGCAATTCACTGAAGTTATAACAGTAACAAGAAATCCAGACTAACTGATGGTGAGGTAGAATGCGCGCGCATCCTTCCGACACATGTCGGAACGTTGCGAATCTGATAGATTTAGATACTCCATCGGAATTCCGCGACAGATCGGAAAATTCGGCTCCGATCTGATCTGATCTGATCGTACAAGTATAGCCGTAGCTTTAAGCTGACCGTGGGAGAAACAGTCATTCCGCAAATCCACACCAGTTACTTTTAAAGTTTGGCCTTGAGCTTTATTGATTGTCATGGCAAAGCAAACTTTAATTGGGAACTGTAGGCGTTTAAACTCAAAGTAATAGTCTGATGGAATAAGGGTATTCGCGGATTATAATTTTGATCAAAATATTACTGTAGATGGTCTGGGACGTTGAATAAGTGGGAAATAACAGTACAATTGTATTCGATTCCACGCGTGGAATCAGGTTTACAGAAATCTAAAATTTTAAAACGATGATTACATATGTAAATATACGTTTTAGAAAGAAATTATAAATACACAAATTAAAGTTTGAAACATTACCTTTCCAATGGTGTTTGTATTTTTGAGATTGAAACATTTTTATTGGGTCAAATATTCAATACAATCACTCGTTACAAATGTGTTGGAGTGACGGTAGCCTACATTATGTACGGTCTGCCGGTTCTAGGGTTAAGTGTTCATTGAATACCCGTGCGTATCCTACTGTGGTCATGAAAAAATGACTACGCTATTTAGGAAAGCACTGAAAATTATATTTCTGTAAACTACTATCTAACATGAAAAAGCTGCTTTAGAGGAAGTTACATACCAAATTTCATTCCAATTCATTCTTATAGAGTTTTTTAATAACTTTGATCCCCCCAAACCCCCCCTAAAATTGCATATTTTTTCAAACCCTTTTTTATTGAGCACCTATGGTCCTAGACGAAGCTACATACCAAATTTCATTCCAATTCGTTCGGTAGTTTTGAAGAAATCGTTTTTTAATAAATTTGATCCCCCCAAACCCCCCCCCAAATTTCGAATTTTTTCAAACCCTATCTTAGTGAGCACTTATGGCCCTATAGGAAGCTACATACCAAATTTCATTTCAATCCGTTTGGTAATTTTGGAGAAATGTGATTTAGTAATTTTTACCCCCTAACCCCCCCCCCTCTAAAGTTTAGAATTTTTAAAACCCTTTCTTAGCGAGCGCCTATGGCCCTAGAGGAAGTTACATACCAAATTTCATTCCAATCTGATCTGTAATTTTGGAGTAATCGTGATTTAGTAATTTTTACCCCTCCTAAAATTTCCAATTTTTTAAAACCCTTTTTTAGTGAACACTTATGGCCCTAGAGGAAGCTACATACCAAATTTCATTCCAATCCATTCGGTAGTTTTGAAGAAATCGTGATTTAATAACTTTGATCCCCAAAACCCCTAAAATTTCGAATTTTTTCAAACCCTTTCTTAGTGAGCACCTATGGCCCTAGAGAAAGCTACATACCAAATTTCATTCCAATCCATTTGGTAGTTTTGAAGAAGTCATTTTTTAATAACTTTGATCCCCCCAAACCTCCCCCCCCCTAAAATTGCATATTTTTTCAAACCCTTTTTTATTGAGCACCTATGGCCTTAGACGAAGCTACATACCAAATTTCATTCCAATCCATTCGGTGGTTTTGAAGAAGTCATTTTTTAATAACTTTGATCCCCCCCAACCCCCCTAAAATTTCGAATTTTTTCAAACCCTTTTTTAGTGAGCACCTATGGCCCTAGAGGAAGCTACATACCAAATTTCATTCCAATCCGTTCGGTAGTTTTTGAGAAATCGTGATGAGTGAGTCAGTGGGTTTTGGCTTTTATATATATAGACTAGGGGAAACCCCTGCGTGCTTCGCACGCCAACCACCTTTTGGAGGCAATGTTGCTTCGCTCACTTGAATTTCTCCTTCTTTGGAACTTTTTAGGTGCTGTACCAACAAACCCAAATATTTACCTATCCTGTGCAGTTTTAATTGTTTCTTTTTATCTGTAGTACCAGGAGACCGAGCTAAAGCTCGATTATAAGCAGGGCTATGATTTCAATAATAAATATTGGATTATTGAGTTTTGAGGTTAGGCCTATAACATTAAACAACTAAATAAAGGGTATATACAACATTAGGCTTACCTGTAATAAAAATACTGTTTAAAGGATTAACCATAATCTCAACGCTATGCCTCAGAAATAAGTTAGGCCTAAATTAAAGTTTAATATTTCAATATCGATTTAGGCCTAGGGCCTAGTTCGCTCACGTCAATAACTATTATTGCAAATTTCCGTGATCATCGTTTAGGTTAGGCCTATAACATTAAACAACTAAATAAAGGGTATGTTTATTTAGCAGAAGTATTCGTTGCCATGGTAACTATAAATAGATACAACAATAGGCTTACCTCTAATAAAATATACAGTTTAAAAGAAAGCAGATGATTATTGTAATGGCATTGAAAACATTTGCATCAGCTGTGCTTTGTATTGTTTAAAATGGACAAATTTCACTTTTTAATTTAATAAAAAGACGTAGAAAACGAATTTTCCCAGACAGGTGACCATTTCCAATCGATTTCTCGTGGCCAAAAGCCCCATATAAAATCAAAAAATGAAAAATCCTTAGACGGAGATTCCAGATCCATTTAGCAGACAAACAATTATCTCTCGCTTTAGAAGATAAGATATATGAAATAAAAGTAATAAGAAAATAATTAAGTTACTATTAAATTAAGAATGTGAGTTTATTAAAATAAAAAAATTTTACTGCTATTTATTAATAGGTTTTATAAGTAGAATACGATAGTTTATCTTCTTAAGAATCAATGTTAATTATTCGTTTAGAATTAACTGATGAGTTGCTTGTGGACGACATTGGCACAGTGGCAACGCCATCAACAATACTATTCAAAGGTACCAGAACCTTAATGTTGTTGGAACTACTTACTCTACTCAGGGCTACGTACAGTTGTCCACATCATTTCTCAAATCCACTCCGACAATATTCAAGGTTTGCACTTGTGATTTGTTTATAGTAAGACCAAATGCTAACTGTAGTGGAAACTGACGGCGAATCATTTCCATCCCCGTCCTGCCTACAACTATTGTATTTAACATTTTTTGCTATCTCTTACAGCTTTCTTACTAAATGCGCTCAAAGTGGGAAAATGAAGAAATTAAAAAAATCGGAAAAATCTTTCCCGCCCAAAAGGTGCTCCCAAAATTACAAAATGTTAAATTCTGGCAATTTTCAAAAAAGTTTTTCGTCGAGAGCTTTAATTGAAGTATAAGGTTGATGGGGTTCCGATTGCGGGAAGTGCCTAATAATTAATGTCAGTGAATCAGTGTTACCGTCTAGCTTTATATAAGTAGATATATCAGAACAGGTGCCTTGTCAGAATATAAATTTTATAGTCAGGCTTACCAACATAAATGCTTTATCCCGAGGCCGTAGCCGGGAAGGGGGGGGGCTTACAAAGTCGAACCCCCCCTACGAAATCCCAAAATTTAGTAGTAAAAATTAATTCTAGGTTTGAAAAGTCCAAATTAAATTATAAAATAGACAACACAACAGAGGATCCAGCAACCTATTTTACATCATTGCGCATTGCATGCATACTGATATTTAGATTTACTTGATTAAGGCTCGGCTCCCTACATTGAAAACGGCGAAGTTGGGTACCAATTTCAATGTTAAATAACCAAAACATACCTTCACTATTAAGCATATTTTTGTGTTGTTTTTGTCAAAAAACAAAAACTGTATTTTTTTTTTCTTAAAGTAAAATAGATTGTGGGTGTTTGTTGCTAAGGTTTTTTGCAACTGAGTAAAAAATTAATAAAGTTTACTATTTTTTACGATTTATATCATACGTTTATTTAAGAAAACAATAAAATGGGTTTTGAAAATGTATTCGGCAATCAACATCCGCATGTGACAGTACTTCAAAATGAAAACAAATTTTTTAATTTATTCCACGAATTAACGAAAAAATGACTTATTCTGTAGCATTGCTCTTATGGGAATCAGATTCAATATGGCGGGCAGGGTAGCGCCCGCTTAAACTGCAACGTACAATACACATGGATGCAGTAAGTTACAGCCTTACTCTGTTGTGAGCTTGAACTGATCTATTAAATAAGAAAACTAAGAAGGTTCAACAAAAATACTTTACTGTAACAAAACACGCAATGCATCGTATATTGAAAATTCCTCCAATAAGGGTTGGCGTGCGAAGCACGCAATGCTCTGTGTATTGAAAATTCTCCCAATAAGGGTTGGCGTGCGAAGCACGCAATGCTCTGTGTATTGAAAATACTCCCAATACAGGGGTTGGCGTGCGAAGAACTCACGAAAATGGGGTTGGCGTGCAATGCACTGTGCGTCGGCCGCTTCTCATAGTGTTCAGTGTCAAGCTCACATGTGCGTCCCTTAGCAGTGAACGTGTTAAAAGGGTTTAAATTCAAATCCCCAGTACTGACCTAACCCCCCCCCCCCCCCCCCCGCTCTCCTCCCTACCGCCTTGGTACAGACCAGCAAGTGTATGAATTTTTAACATTCGGAAAAGATTTTTACATGACTTTAGTGGGCTAGAATTTGCCATTGTTCTGATTATCTTTGACTGTAAAATAAATATCAATTCCACTCCCGACGCAATGCCCCAAAAAATTTACTCTATATCTTAGGATTGATTCTACATATCTGTGATACGCAATTCTGCAAGCATCAAGGGAAACACTATCTCTTAATGGCAAAAATGCATATAAAATTTACAATAATTTATGCTTAATGAAATCCAGATGAGCTTTCCAATTAAGTCTATCATCCACTAAAACCCTAAAAGATGTATGACTTTTTACAGAATTCACGATTTCAAATGTGTGTTGGTTACGATTACTAGCGGAAAATTTTATAACCTGTATTTTATCAATAATTAATTTTAGCCCGTTTTGATGAAACCATGATTCCATTTCATCCAAAGTGTTTTTGAGAGATAATGGTAATTCATTGATTATTTTATCTTTTATAATTTCCGTAGTATCGTCAGCAAATAAAATAAAATCCTTATTTATTGCTTTCGGTAGGCCATTAATATATTAGTAAAAAAATAAAGGCCCCAATACAGACCCTTGAGGGTACACCAATTGTGGCATTCCAGTCCGAAGTATATTTAATATTATATTATTTCTAAATTATCGTTCTTTGTTCTCCATTGATTTTTCATTTTATTTATCTTGCAGCTTGCAGCTAGTACAATATACCATATAAGACATGTAAATTATTAAATAATTTATAAACTAATTTACAAATAATTATCTTTAAAAACAGAGAATAGACAATAAATATAACCAATTGAAATATTTGCTCATCAATACAATTTAAAAATAATTCGACCACGCAGCTGAACCGCTGATGTGAGTTGAGAAAATGTTCAAAATAAGGTTTATAGGCCTATGTTTTAGGGTTTCAACCAACAATTTGGGAAATAGGTCTATTCACGACGGTGCTCAATAGCTGCAACATGGTTCACACGCCATTTCGTATATTGGGAGTATCTTCAACACTCAAAACATTGCATGCTTCTCACGCCAACCCCCGTATTGGGAGTATCTTCAATACACAATGCATTTTGCGTCCTTCGCACGCCAATCCCACGGTGTAATCCACCACATGGCTTTGAACCGGATACTTCTATGGTATTTTACGTTTTGATCGATTTTGGGGGAACCAAGCGAGCTATAAGGTCGCGTAAAAAACAAAATGTGCAGAATAACATCCTACATTTGTAGAAAAACGCAAAAACAAATTCATTCTCGTAGGAAAAATCTCAAAACATAGTTACTTCCGGTCAAAAAACGTGCTTCCGGCTGGTAGATTTTTTTGGCTAACGAACTCGTCCGAGCGACGTAGACAACCAACGTGTGTACCAAATTTAAACAAAATCGGACTTAAAATGCGGCCGTTAGAGTGCGCACATATATATATATATATATATGATTTTTAATGACACCCCAAAACGTGTTCTGGGGACCATGATCGGTGCTCATTTACTACTCCCGACCTTGGGGCTTACCATAAGGGCCACTGCAATAGCTCATTTTTCCTATGGAAATTCATTAAAAAGAAAAAACACGTGAAAAAAGATCAGATTCTTCAAAGGGGATTAAACCTAAAATCATGGCACATAAACCCCTCCACAGAGTAAATGACGCACACAACAGTAGCTGCCTCAGGCTGTTCTTAAAAGAATTGTAAATTAATTATTTGAATTTGAAGTTTATTTATGAATAAAGCACCTGCTTGCAAAGGAAGTTTACTATATAAACTCAACCTGTGTAGATTAGCACGATAGTTGCAAGCAGTGGCGGATCCAGGGCATCACTTTGGGAGGGGAACTTTCTGGAGGGGGGGGGTTAGAGGATATGTAGTTTGAAGTTATTAAACTACAAATAACCAAGTTGGGAGCATTTTCATATTAAAATTTTCCTTCAGTATTTTAAGTTATACAAGATTTTTTAAATCTTGCTATTCAGATTTTGTATAATAGGTAAACCTTTTAATTATTTGAACTGAACTACAGATGTTTAAAGAGTAGACTATTAATAGAATGATTTTACAACTTTGACTTCAAAGAAACTAGCTTGATACTAATTATAAATTGTATTAAAAACAGGTGACGTTTTAGGTTAAAATAACAACATTTGAAGTTAAATTTATATTGAGTGTACTTGAACACTATAGAGAAAGTCTTTGGTTTCCTCCTGATTTTTCAAATCTCTCAATCACTTGGTTAGGTTATTAGGTAGGCTATATCGTGGTGTACATATAAGAGATCCAATCCAACCAACCTTTTCTGAACCATGGTAGTTCTTGTCCACTACTTAAGGGCCATGTTATAAGGGCGCTGTTAGCGCCGCGTTGATAAAGCTGAAAAGCAGGCGTTAAATTCCCAAGTTATGACGTTGAAAGCGGGTCGTAACGTGTCGTCAACGTGGCGTCACTCACTTCCAAGATGGACACCATTCAGTAGGCTGACTAGGTGTATTAAAAATAGTATAAACATTTGAGGAATTGTGTATGAGGAAGAGTAGACGATGGGGCATTGTCTCACCAACCTCATTCCAGCATTTAGCTTTCAATTATTTATTGCTACCCTATAATCCTTTGACTTAACGTCATAAAGAGGTGGTTGCTGTTCGATAGCGTAATAATTTGGTCAGTGTCAAACATTTTGTCACTTTGAAGTACACAATTACCACTTTGAAATAAACAATACCAACTAGAACCAGGACAAAGTCGTTACTTCTGACTACTGTGGCCTCTTTGGTCTGCGCTGCGACTGCGAGTGGTGTATAACTTGGTTCGACGTTGATAGCGCCCGGTTAACGCGGATTCGCCAGCGTTTATAGCGCTCTTATAACATGGGAGTTACATTTACCCAATAAACCGACGTTAACGTGACGTTGAAAACGTGGCGCTAACAGCGCTCGTATAACACGGCCTAAGGAAGAAATGACATTTCCACACTTGCACTGCCGACTGGCAAGGTACACAGAACTTGAATAAGTGTGTGGATGATTGAGAAAACATCTTTGTCACAAATATTTAGTAATGCTCGTTAAAAAAAACTTGAATTTCATGTAAAAGTTGCTTAATTCTACATTGATTACTGTAGTTAATTTTGGCATGGACTCCTTTTGATATTCTTGCAAAGAATTGCACACTGTACAATACTTTATAACATACAGTACTTTGTCGGAAGCTCGGATAAAAAACTAATAGATCAAAGACCTGTATTAAAAAAAGTGATTACATTGTAATTCTCAAAGCAACACTGCATTGTTGTATTGTAATGCAATAAATTCTCTTCATCTCTACATCTTTGAAAATATTTTTTAGATAACATAATTAATTATGCGTATATTCTCTACTTTGTAAAAAGAATAATACAGGTTATCAAATTCAAAAAATTATGCCTACTACACGGATTGTTGATGCATAATTCCGAGAACTATAGTCTGGCTGGCCAGTAGACCCTTACTAGCGCCGCGCCGCCGTCGCCTGGCGCTTCAGCATAATATATTATAATATTAGTACAGACTGGTAAAACAAGGACTTGAGTTCAAAATATCGGGTTGGTTGCAATTCAATATTTGACACTTTTAGATGTAATGTGACTGTAATATGTACCTAAGATATTTGCCATCAAAACGTATACCATTCTTGTGTGTTCTTCCTATTTCTTCTTTTTTTTTAGATTTGGGGGAACGTTATCCCAGTCCCCCCCCCCTCGCTGTGGATCCGCCACTGGTTGCAAGCGGTCCTGGTGTTATAATTATGTATGTTCTTGTTCTGAACATGGTCACACATCCTATTACTTTAAATGAGCAATTTTTGGATCTTTGTATCTGACGTGGATCTCGAAAACGGCTCTAACGAATTCAAAGAAATTTTGTATTTAGGTGTAGTTTTGATTTTTAAGTACACCCATATAGTTGTATTTCGTGTAAAAAAGCAATTTTTTTGAGAAAATCTAATTTAAAAGTTCAAAAATTTTAACATTGGGTTTTATGGGTTGCCATGTTGGTTACAAAATAACAACGAAATAGTAAATAAAGTGATCAAAACAGCAGTTTATAAATAAGCCAATTTAGACTGTTTTATCAGCTGTTCATTGGATAGTTTTTAATTACAGTTAAAAAACAAGCTAATTTATACTGTTTTAGCACGTTGAAATTTAGAATAAATTGGGCCTAATTTAACAATTTATTTTGTCAAAAAAAAGGTAAACTTGGCAAAGATGGATAAATTCTAACAGTCAATGTTGTATTATAGGCCTGGCTCATTTCTGAAACATAGTATTGAGGTTATGTTAATCCTGCAATAATTTGTACTATATTTAGGCCTGGTTTCAAAACTATAGTTGACAGAAGATAGTACAACTAGGACTAAAATCGTAATGAAAGCCTCTCACGTTTCTAAAGCATGTATTTGAGGATATAATTAATCTTATAATTACTGTTAATATATTTAAGCCGGGTTTCATAATATTACAAACCCATATACAAACCAACCAAAGATTAACGACATCTTTAGCGAATTTTTCAACTGCGAGCGAAGCGAAGTAGCCATCTGAGGCCGTAGACCGAGACGGGGTTGGGACGCGAAGCGTCCAGGGGCAGAGCCCCTAGTATATTTAAAATAGAGAATTACTTACATTAAATACATAATAGGATGCGTTAAAATTCTCAATTCCCTAAAATATGTTTTACAAGATTGGCGTTTATTTAAACCTGATATAAGCCTTACAGCTTTTTTTTGGCAGGACAAACACTCTTTGCATATTCTGAACAGATGAATTCCCCCAAAGTAGAAGTCCACAGTTCAGATGTGAATATATTAGACCATAGTAAGCTGTTAAATATGGGCTCAGGAATTTTCTATTTATGTTACCAAGGTTAAAGGAAAGTTCAACTAAAATATGTTTTACAAGATTGGCGTTTATTTAAACCTGATATAAGCCTTACAGCTTTTTTTTGACAGGACAAACACTCTTTGCATATTCTGAACAGATGAATTCCCCCAAAGTAGAAGTCCACAGTTCAGATGTGAATATATTAGACCATAGTAAGCTGTTAAATATGGGCTCAGGAATTTTCTATTTATGTTACCAAGGTTAAAGGAAAGTTCAACTAAAATATATGATGAGATCTTCTATTATATTTTTGGTGTAGGCTACCTTCCCTTCACTTTGTGTTTTAGGAAGAAAAGATAATAAACTTTACTGGTCAGTCATAGACTAAAACATTGGCCTATGATTTCGAGTAAGCATATCATTGTTTTTATTCATACAATACTGTAATTTAAAAAATAACACACAGAAAAAGTTTTAATATTTTATAGAATACTATCGTACTATTCTTGGTTACAGTGCGAAGTTCTACCAAAAGTAAGAATTGAAATGATGAACCGTTAGGACAGGTAAATAAAAGTTTATTTTTGTTCAGATATTTGGAATATTGACTAAACTGCTAAGCATTAATTATCTAGTTAATTTTTACCTTATTTGGTATGCCAAACTAATCATTTCTTCTTCTTCTTCTTATTTCCTATAAAGTTTAGAAATAATTTCAATTTGTAACCGCGGTTTCGGGCATTCGCCCATCCTCAGGTAACACTAAAGGTAGGTGTACGTGTACACTGGAGGGTTTTTGCCCTAGCTAGAGCGTAGAGTGCTCTAAGCTCCTTTTCAGTGTAGACTGTAGCAGTGTAGCTGCTAGAGAACCCTAGCGAAGACTGCTCTAAGCTCTAGCTGTAGATGGTCGACTCTACGGTGTACACAGTGTTTGGATGCCCTAACTAGACCAGTTCATTCTTCCGGTTGAATGTTGGAAAGTGCTCTACATAGAGTCAGCGGTGGATTGTTTTGATTATTTGTTGATTTTTGGTGTTATACCTGTGTTTATAGTGATTCAATATGGCTGAATCTGTGTGGAGTCGTGAAAAAACAATAACATTATTTGAACATATTGAAGCCCATTCAGAAATTTGGAATTGTACTCTGAAAGAATACAGAGACAGAAATTCGTAAGCACAGGCGTTTCGGGTGATAGCAGATGCTGTGGGAAGCACTGTGCAAGAAATTCGCAGAACGTTTCACAACCTCCGCTGCCAATTCAATGCTGAGTTGCGGAAAATTAACAAGACTAAACGGTACCAGGAACTGGCACATACTTTCTCACAAACATATTTAAATTATTAAACAGATTCACTGTGACTTCATAATTATTGTAGGTGGGGTAGGAGAGGTGATTTATTATAGTAGGAGATTAACTAATAAATATTATTATTATTATCTAGAGAGAAAACTATTCGATCGATTTCGAACAAATTTGCACCAAACTCGTCAATTAGGGCTGTATAGATGCACGAAAAAGGGTTTAAAACATTTTGAAAAACAACCCCCTTTATGGCCAAAAAACCCACAAAAATCAGTTATTATTATTAGCTAAACGAGAATTTTTAGAAAGATGCGATTTTTTGTATATGGTAGGGTACATTAAGGGCTACAAATAAGTAAAATTTTATCAAAATCGTTAGAGCCGTTTTTTATAAAAAAATAATAACTGATTTTTTGAAGGGGGGTTTTTTACCAAAAAGGGGGTTGTTTTTGAAAATTTTTCAAAACCGTTTTTCGTGCATCTATACAGGCCTACTTGACATGTCTGGTGCAAATTTGTTTGAAATCGATCGAATAGTTTTCGCTCTAGCTTTGTATACATATAGACATACAGACAGACATTTTGTAAAAAACCACTTTTTGGACTCAGGGGTTCTCAAAACGGATATTTCCACAAAAATCTCAACATCGATTTTCTTTGCGATCACTATACTTTCTCTGTACTATAGTATAGTGAGAAAGTAAAATAAACGGTATCAGATAACTGCCATATACTTTCTCCCAGTTGAAAGTTTATACCTTCCCAAGAGTAGCCATAGGAGGTGGTTATTTAGAATTGCAAAAGTAGGAAAATGTTAGGCCTACCATGGAAAATATTAGATGCATGTAACGCACATCTATATTATATTATTATTATTATTATTAAACTATTCGATCGATTTCGAACAAATTTGCACCAAACATGTCAATTAGGCCTGTATAGATGCACGAAAAAAGGATTTGACAATTTTTGAAAAACAACCCCCTTTTTGACAAAACCCCTCAAAAATCAGTTATTATTATTATTATTATTACCTAAACGAGAATTTGTAGAAAGATGCGGTTTTTTGCATATGGTAGGGTACATTAAGGGCTACAAATAAGTCAAATTTTATCAAAGTCGTTAGAGCCGTTTTTGAGAAATTTGGATTTTTCTCGTTTTTTGCCATTTTAAGGGGGTAAAACCCATTAAAAATTAAAAATTTGAAAAAAGAATAAACCGCCTGGAGACATACTAAATTTCATCAAAATCAGACCGTTGGTATGGCCTTAACTAAGAGATGAAAAATCAACTGTAGCTTAAACAAGTAGTTCTTTATACCCGTAAACAATTTGCAGAGTTGAACGTGTAATACATGGAACATGTAAAAATAAATTAAACTTAGAATAAGGCTCATTTAACATGCAGCATATCAAAACTTTGAACAGCCATAACTTTTTTCAGGATCATCCATTTTTCATTTTTATTGTGTCGTTGGGTTTGTCTCATCAAGACCTTTAAAATGATATGCATAACAACCCATGCTTACATTTAAGATTTTTCACCGACTCCTGACGGGCCGTCCCCCAGAGGAGGTGAAAAATCAGTCATATTCTAAAAAAGTAGTTTTTTATACCAATAAACAATTTGCAAAGTTTCAATTGTGTAAGTGGAACCTGGAAAAAGATATTGGGTTGTTCCGGCACTTTTTGCCAATCCTGTATATGATTTTTAACGACACCCCAAAACGTGTTCTGGGGACCATGATCGATGCTCATTTGCTACTCCTGACCTTGGGTCATACCACAAGGGCCACTGCAGTAGCTCATTTTTCCTATGGAAATTCGCTAAAAAGCTTATATTTTGAAATCACAGACAGACACTTTATTTTTATTTATAAGTATTGGTCATTAAAATCTTAAGGTGATGTATTCTAATACAGTTTTGTTTCAAATGTTACAATATTGGGATTGAGTTGAGAGGAGCACCTGTTACATATATATCTAACAAAACATCTAGAATAAGGTATATAGGTTTCTAAAACTAAAAAGGAAATTATCAAAGAATTTCTGGTTGCATGTAGTTGTCGTTTTATTTCTTATCCACAGATTAGTTTAAAAGATGTTCACAATTGCAAATATCTACTCTGTGCACATCTGAAACAAATATATCACTGCATTAGTATAAGTAGTAAATACACAGATGTAGCTCTTTGCACTTTAGCTTATTATTGGATTCTATCTGTTTCATTCATAGAGTATATGTATTTTATCGCGATATTTTTTTCATTTTAATGTAGAACTAGGCGGCTTTTCCCCCTGCTAGCTCCGCTCGCCAACCCCCATCCCACATCCGATCGCTACGGGGGGGGGGGGTGTCCCGTTCAGTTTTATTTTTTCGACTTGAATTCGACTTCATGAATTTGTGCGCCTTGAAGTTATGCAATGGTCACCGCTACGCAATACACGTATTTAATCTATTCCTATTACTTTATAATTAATTATGAGAAGAAAACTTTTTTATATAATAGAGATATATATTTTTCTTCTTAGAGGCATATTACACTGTCAAAGTTATTTGTCAAATAATTGGTCAAAGTTTTATCAAAGATCTTTGATGAAATCTTTGACAAAGATTTGTCAAAGAATACATATTACCAGTGTATTTGGATAACCTAATAGAACTCCGATCCAATGCATTATTTCAATCCACTGGAAATTCGACGATAGTGGCGCGATCTATTGGGAAACGACGGAAGCGGTATGAAACATAAATGCTACCAATGATTTCTCCCTAGCCCTACCTCGCGGCGCGATCATGCACTATTTTCCCTACAACCTTTTTTTCGGCACACAGCTCCCGTATTCATGCATAATCTATTTTATTATTCATGATCTATGTTATTACACCTGTAAAATTTCTTTAATCAACTTTGATTTTAAATTAGAGATATTTTGGGGTTATGTTTCGGTTTATTCTAATATTTTTATTACTTTATTAACTATTATTACAAAATTGCAGTTGAAAGATCGTAATTCATATAATAACGGGTTAAGATTTCAGAAACTAATCTTAAAAAAACTTGTAAATACACTTTTACAATAAAGTAAACATAATGAAAGTCTCTTTAATGTTTTACAAGAAACATAAATTTAGGCTATACTGCCAACCCAAATATTACAGACTGCAAAACATTATTTGTAATTTTTTCTAAAGGTTTTTGCCTTACATCACGGTTTTTGTAGGCGTTCGTGTGAATGTTCCACAAACAATATTCTTTTTCATAATGTAAAATTAAAGTTTTCATAGCTTCGACACTCCACGTCAATTTTGCCATCGTATTAAAAATATAAAAGTAAAGGAACAGAAAGAATATAACGAAAACAGAAAAAACGTATATTATTTTGAGGTTAGGAGGTTACCTAAAAAATGCGTACTACAGTATTTTAGTACTTTATTCTTATTCTTTTTTGAAAATCATTGTCAAAGTTTACAACATGTCAAAGATTCATCAAAGTTTGATGAACAAATTATTTCGTCAAATTTCTTTGATCAAAGAATTTGAAGTTTATTTGATAGTGTAATATGAACTTTACTGACTCAACAGGGTCTTCTTTCCCCGCTAATTTTTCCAAGCCCGTTCCCTTGGCAGTGGTTTTGCTAGATAGTAGCTTATTACTTTATAATTATGGGAAGAAAACTTTTTTTATATAATAGAGAGATTTGTTTTTCTTCTTACTGAGTCAACAGGGTCTTGACTATATCAATCATCATAAACTATAGGGTGTTCCATAAGAAATTGGAAAGTTGATAGTCATATTGGAAAATGACGGCCGTTTTCAAATATTTTAAGTACAGTACATATTTTTTAATTTCTAAAAAAACAAGGAAAGATTTGCAGTCAGATTTATAGTTTACAATATACCAATGGTGGCCCATTAAAAAAAGACACTGTATATCTTGGACATAATGTATTTGCGGCCTTCTGGGTTGTATATTATAATAAATATGTTATAAGTTAATTTCTTACGGAACACTCTGTATTTTATGATGATTTTGGAATCTACAAGTTATTTTAATACTTTTTTATTCTTGGTGTTTTTTTCATACGACTAACCGTTTAAAAGTTATGGGGGTATAAAGTTTAAAAACATCCTATGCAGTAGATAATCTTATATATTAAAAAAATTCTGTTTTTCTTTTCCGAGTCCGTTCGGCTCTTCTACCCGACCGATTTTCATAATTGAGGTCTTAAATTAAAGGTATGCACGCCCAGATTTGCCATCAAGCATCCGCATCAATTTATCTACCGCATAACTCGACTTATACTCAAACAAAAATTCCACCCCATGTATTTCTCATGGGAGTTTCAAATTTGCAGCATTGTCTTATGATTGTTTTTCATATATCTCCGGATTTAATCTAGGTACATAGTTAGTTTTGGTCTTGAAATATTCATTGGATTACAGGCTTTCATAGGAGATAGAGATCATTCAAATTTGTCGAATTTAAGGCGAGTGATGGACCTCCAAACAACATAAATTTGCATTTTTCCAAAATGTGCCTTTAATTAAAGATCCATATCTCAAATTCTTATTAAATTATTCTATATATTTTAACCTAAGAACCTTCAGTGAAATACCGGCTTTCATTTGAGTCATTGATTATTCAAATTGGGCGAGTTTTAAGCGAACGCACTGTGGACAACCAACATAAAGTTTAATTTTTACTTTCCTTACCCTATACTAGGTAAGGTAAGTATTGCGATCGACCCAAAAATTCGATGTCGAGTTTTCATAATATCTTTACGTTTCAAGGCCCCCTGAGTCCAAAAAATGCATTTTTGGCAATTGGTCTGTCTGTGTGTCTGTGTGTCTGTGTGTGTGTGTGTGTGTGTCCGGAGTGCACAGGGCAAACGGCTGGACGGATCGAACTGAAATTTACATGATATCTTCAAACATGTAAACAATTAAACCCATGTAAATTTGAAGCAAATCGGAGGTGGTGTCTTACCGTGGGAGCAGTTTTTAGCACATTTTTGGTATTTACTCCAAATTCCCTCTAACGATTTTGATTAAACTTTGCTAACATACTCTACTCCGACCCCCTTAACACCCTATGTACGCGAAAGACCGTTAAAAATTCGTTGAAAAAAGTTATTACAAAAACCAAGTTATTTTGTTTTTATCTCTGAAATGGCTGCTCCTATCGACTTGAAAATGGCCTCATTCGATTCAGCATCCAAAATAATGTCAAAAACGATACCCCACTCAACTTTTTCCATTTTTCCAAAAATTGCCCCCAAAAAGGGCGTTTTTGGGAGTAAAAATGTCTTTTTTTAATCTAGCCGTGTTTGGTATCAAATTTGACATTTTGTGAGGTTAGAAATCGATTGAGACCAAAATCAGGTCCGTGGGATTAACCGTTTTGAAGTTAGTACCGCTTTCTTCGAAACGGATACTCCTATTAACTCGAAAATGGTATCATCAATCTCTCGCTCGAAAAATTTGATAATTGATACAGCATCTATTTTGGTAAGGAAAGTTGTGTGATGTGCACACCAGATGTTTTCTAAAGTTTTTCGAAATTGTCTTTATAAAATCCATTCCTTCTTTTGTTAACCATATGTTTATATCATATGTTCATGGAACATATGATTGAATATTCTTTCATAATATGTACCATTATTTTTGATTTAGATTTGATAGTGAAAAGGTATTTATTTTGTAAGTCTAATTTCATTTTGTTTAGGCTTTCAAAGACTTTTATTATGTATCTGCTGAATTTCAATCAAGAAACTATGAATTTGTAGATGAGGTGATTATTATTATTTGCTTTATTATTAATTTTCAGTTATTGTATTATTTGTGTGTTCTCAAATCCAGTTGTATTTACTATGGGTCTTGGTAGGAACACCAAATATACTAAATGGAAGCGTAAACAACGCAAAGTGGAAACTAGAACGAAAACTGGGAATTTATAGGCCTAATTAGTATAAGATACTGTTTAGTATTTAAATGTACAATTATATATCAAAATAAAGATAAAAATGTGATCTTTTAATGGCTTTTAGTTTAATTCAGATTGTTTGTTTAATTTTCAATATAATTATGTTTAAACTCATGTATGTTTATGGTTATGCATGATCACTTTGTTAGCATCGGCGTTAATTTAGGATGTAACAAAATGTTTCAAATATAGTTTTTAATTTTAAATTTATAGGCCTAATTAGTGTAAGATATTGTTTAGTATTTAAATATACAATTATATATCAAAATAAAGATAAAAATGTGATCTTTAATGGCTTTTAGTTTCATTCAGATTGTTTGTTTAGTTTTCAATATAACTATACGGACTCGGAAAAAAAACAGATTTTTTTAATACATAAGATTCTTCAAAACCAACAGATTTTTTTTGGTTAGATTGACTAACTTATAGCAAACAAAAACAAAAATCAACTAAAAATGCTTACTATATTTTAATTCAATTCAAACATTGGTTGTTACATAATATATATATTATAAAGAGGTAAAGTTTGTTTTTTTGTTTGTATGTGTTTGTAGGGGGTAATCTCTGGCACTACTGAACCGATTGGAAAAATAGTTCTACTAATAAAAAACTGCACTATCCCTGAGTAACATAGGCTATAATTCATTTCGATAAAACCCTTTTTTTATTTCAATATTTGTAAATTTAGTCAGAAAAAATTCTTAGGTTAGGTCTAGAATGATAAACCAACACATGTATTTACATTTATTACCATAGCAACCAATTGAATAAAATAACATAATATAGTTGTTAGTTTGCTCCAATATTTCCATTAACAGCTGATTTCAAAATTTGAAGCAATTATTATTTCTGTATTTCTAGCTTTTAGGTTAGGGTTTTAAAGTGTAGACCTGAGCCTTGCTGGTTCTTTTAACCATTATTAAAACTGCTGTTATAAAATATAAGAAATAATTTGATTTGAACATTTAACATTATTTAACATCTTAGTTTTGAGGTTATTATTACTACTACACCTTTATTATCAATAAAACATAACTTATGATTTTAGAAAGTTCCGTTGGGGGTTGGCGTGCGGAGCACGCAGGGGTCTCCCCTAGTGTAATTATTATTCTTCACAACCAACATGTGTTTTAGGTTAGGTAATAGCAAGCATAAACAACGAAAAAGGCTTACTGTCATAATTCAAACACCTATCTAATGCCAACTTTCTTCTTTACTAGGCCTATTTGACCAGTTTGAAATACTGCTTTACCTTATTACATCTTGGTCATATATTATAACTTGAAAATTGCCTCTCTCCTAAATAATAATACAAAATCTGTGTTCTATTTCAGTCATCATTCGCTTAAAAATATCATAGTATACAATAATATTTTTGCATTTGCTTCGTCGAGGGGGTTGGTGAGCGAAACGAGCAGGGGGGGGGGGGCAGTCCTCTAGTTTTGGTATTTTGCCCACGAATTTAAGGTTATACAATTTGGATTTATATGTGTGCATTAATTTAATCCTATGATGAACTTTTAAGAAATTAA
>JAGFPH010003585.1:95993-106749 GCA_018207615.1 Philaenus spumarius | reverse complement strand
TCCAGTACTGAAATAGGTCTCGATAATGGAGGAATTCCGAAACGCGTCGACAAACTTTAGTGAAAGTGTTACGTTAGGATTGGCAGTAAATTGTACTCAAACTTATTAACAGAACATGTTGCACAACAGTTGAAGTTAGGACAACGTAATGACATCGTTGTTAGCGAAATGAAGGTTCAGGGATTATAATCATAGAAATCAACCATAAAACCGAAAAAAAACATAAAAAAAGTAAAAAAACGCCAACCTTAAAAAAAAGTATATAAAAATAAAATCATTCAATCACAAAAAAAGGTGTATAAGAGAAATTTGGAAAAACTGGAAACAAAAAAATGTTAAAAGCTTGGCGTGTGTAATGTGTATAGGGCAATACTTATTTATGTACTTGTTTATGTATCAGCTGAACGCGCCGCCAAGCTTTAAATTTTTTTTTTCGTTTCCAGTTTTTTTTTCAGGTTTCGGTTTTTGAAAAGTTTTTGGTTTCAGTTTCAGTGAAGGGGTGAGGAAGTGAAGGGGAGAGGGGAGATTATTCAGGTTTTGGTGTTTGAAAAGTTTTCAGTTTCAGTGAAGGGATGGAGGAAGTGAAGGGAAGAGGGGAGATTATTCGGGTTTCGGTTTCAGGTTCAGTGAATGGGTGGAGGAAATGAAGGGGAGAGGGGTGAAAGGGATTGTAGATGTAAAAGTAGCTTGTCCATTTCATTTGATATCATTGTACTTTGTGGTTTTTCTCATTTAAAAAAAATTTCTCTTATACACCTTTTTTTTGTGATTGAATGATTTTATTTTTATATTTTTTTTAAAGGTTGGCGGTTTTTTACTTTTTTGAAGTTTTTTTCGGTTTTATATCACATGTTTTTTTTTTATAAAAATATTTATTAGTTCATTGGAATTATTACAGAATACGTGGTCGTAAAATATATACAATGAAAATCCATTCAAGAATATTTGGTTTTTAAATTTTTTTTCTACCACCAAGGATGGATTAGACAGGGCTATAGGTTCTTCTAGTTAACCGATCAAGCTGATATTTTGTAGGTAGATCAGGCTTATAATGCAGAAATGCATTTTACGTCAAGTTTCAACCCTCAATCACAATTTTAGGGCACTTTGGGAGGGGGGGGTTCCAAATTTGTATTATGCTTCAAAATACACCTACAGACCAAGTTTCGTCGAAATCAAAATCAAAATCCGTTCGGTAGTTTTCTATAATCAATATGAGACCTCCAATCATCTGTTCTGCATAGTATTTTCAACGCGTAATATCTCCGCGAATTTTAAACCTACAACTTTCTTCTTGGTCTCATTCGAAAGGTATTCTTTCAGACAATAAATTTCATATATCGATATATATCGATCAATCATATCGATATTATCGATTGGGGCCATATCTAAATCTTTAGACACGGCTACAGCCTCCCCATATGAACGGATTTTGCTGAAATTTGGTATGGAGATCACGTTTGCATTGCAGAAGTGCCTTTTGTATGTTACATCTCTTGACCCAAACTTTTTGAGCACTTTGGGGGGGTTCAAAATTTTGAAATTGCGATAAAACGGGTCAAATGACGTTTTTTCGAAAAGATCTATTTTCCATATTGTTTTTTCGTCGAAATACACGTACATACCAAGTTTCATCGAAATCCGTTTGGTAGTTCCTTTGTTTTAATATGTATAGCTGAAGAAGGAGAATAAGAAGATTACGAAAACGTGTCATAAACGCCATTTTCAGCGCCTCATATCTCCGCGAATTTTTCACGTAGAAATGTCGTTCTGGTCTCATTCGACTTGTATTCGTCCAGAAAACAAATGTTATAAATTTCATTGATGTCGGTTTCGTAGTTTTTGAATACGAACAACGTCAAAACGCCGTTTGTTGTACTTCGGTAGTATAAGCAGTCGGTTCCCTGCCGCCAGTTCGTTTCGCGCGTTCGTTGTTTTGGGCGTTTGTTATTTTTTTTTTTAAGCTTGGCGGCAGGGCGACCGCCCTGCTTGATCCGTATTTTTTCAATTACTATATTTTATTATCGACTGGTTCAGTGGTCTCCTTACAATTTTACAAACAAAACTACAATGAATAACTAATTTCTATTATGCTCAACTCTCTTTGCAATCGATAAACAAAACACTATAATGAGACTTAATTCTTTTAACACTAATCAACTTATCTTTATTATTCTAACTAATCAATTTAGCAATGCTACACCAAGACGAAACACCCAAAGAAGTAGCTAGGGCCTATATTCGTGTAATGCTGACTCAAATGAGCTTCTACTTTAATCTAACCAAAAAGAAACATAAGCACTTCAATCACCTAATCATTCCAACTGGCACCCTCTCGGAACGTCCAGCCAAAATAATCGCTTCCCGACCAGCAGAGCCTTCTCTGCCACAAAGAAAAACCAACTCTGTCCCACAGAGCCTCCGCCCGTCACACAAAATACTGGTCCTAGATCTAGGTCAGTACGACCCTTTTATAGTTTGTCAGATTATCCAAGTGCGCCTTGTTCGAGTCAGCTATTTCACAACATTTTGCACTATTACACAATGTTGCTCCACTTTCTGTGTCTTCGACTTGGGCTGGTAAACTCTAAACTATTCTAAACTTTATTTTAATTATATTTGTCCATTTTTATTTCTTAAACCTACCCTCTAATCTTAACAGTGCATATAAAGTGCATAATTTGTTTAAAACCTCTACAAATTTATAAAAAAACGCGAAAATTGGTACTCGGAGGTTTTAGGGGGCACTGATTTCATTTCTGACCATACAAAATGCCCCCGGTCTACCGGAAGGGGGGGGGCGATGGGGGGTAATTTGTTAAGTATCGATAGAGACTTGAAAATTTCCTGTCGGGGGTTTTTGGGGGCTCTGATTACAATTCTGAATGAGAAACGACCTTGATACGCTGGGGGCTTCGAGGAGTCGGGGCCGATGAAGGAAAAACGTAAGGTTTTGAAATATTTTGATATGACGATTTAAAGTGAGGATCAGGCCACTTCCCATGACAGCTGTTTCGGCTTGTGCGCAGCTCTGAAGTGTTGGGAGGGGTCACAGGAAAGACGAAGAGAGATAGAGAGACAAAGTGAAAGTATGGAATAATACTGCTCGCTTGCTTGCTCAGAGTCCGTTACAGATAACGCCAATTAGGATGGAGCGCGAAGAGGGTGGGTACAAGTCTCCTACGCCGGCTCCCACCACATTTCCCCTCTCGCGGCGGAGTACAGTCAGAGCCACCTGCCCTACCTAATTCGTGTCTGCTATGTAGTCGTGTTGATTGTATATCAACAACTTTTGGTGGTGACTGTACTGAAGACTTACAATCGAGTAGGAGAGGGTAAGACGTTACAGCGCATGCTCAAGTGACGCTTCACGCTACTTGGCACTATCTGTACAAAGCTGTATTGAGAGAAGAAGAAAATACGCATCTGCTGGTTTTGAGTTTGATCGTTCATAATTCTTTTGAAAAAATCTTTTACCAGTGGAAATTTGCCACTTGTTGAAAATCAATTCTTTGCCAAAATTCAGTGTTTAAACATTTGAAAATATTGTGAAAACCATCTTGAACATTCGTAAGTGGTCATAGTCTGAATTGAAATCGAAGCCCCCAAAAACCTCCAAGAGAAAATTTTCAAGTCTCTGTCGCAACTTCACAAATTGCCCCCCCCCACCCACAGAGCCTCCCCGGTGCACCGGGGGCATTTTCATGATCATAAATGAATTCAGCGCCCCCAAAAACCCCAGAGAGGAAATTTTCAAGTACCTATCGCAACTTCACAATACTCCCCCATTGCCCCCCCCTCCAGAGCATTTCGCATGGTCAGATAAGAGATCAGCGCTCCCAAAAACCCATAAGAGGAAATTTTCAAGTCGCTACCGCAACTTCACAAATTTCCCTGATCGCCCCCCAGAGTCCCCGCCGGTGCACCGGAGGCATTTCGCATGCAAGGTTGTTAAAGAACAAGGTTGACGCATTAGACCGTTTTCGTGGTTCAAGCCAGCCAAGTGCGGTGACATCACGCAGTGACCGGCCCTCCGATAAGTCGCACTAGCTCTGGCAGTTAATAAGCAATGCTTGGCATCTATTCACACAGTACACATTGTATAATGTTTGTTGATGTGCATATTTGTCGTTGTAATAATGTTGACAGTTCATATCTGTGTTTGTAATATAGACAGCGAATATTACAGTTTGTATTATTATTTTGTCAATTTGCCTTTAATTTGAAATTGATTACACTTCTCGAATATGGAATGAATACAGTATGAAAACTTCAGCTAAAATGAGACTTAATAACAGTGCTCAATAAACAAACTATCTCTTATTTTTTATATAGCAAATACAAATACAAATTACCTCTTCTACAACGTAATTAAAGACCCTAAAAGAATTATACTTTACATTTACTTTACGCATGATGCCTGTCGACAAATTGAAGAGTCCCAATGAATTTTAAAAAGCAATAACCGGCTCAATAAAAGCTACACATCGTTAAATTTTCTTCGGTCTATGGTTACCAAATTGAACAAACACTTCATATAAACCTAAATAACTAGCGTATACGATACTATAAAATGTTCTTTCCATTTTGTAAAAGTATTTTTAGTTATATACATGAATAACAATAATGTTATTATTAGTTTTGCTACAGAATCACTAATTATAACTTTGTAATTATTCACTGTACATGGACATGGATTTTATTAAAATGCTTTATAACGTTTCGACTTAAAAAACCTATTACCTAAAACTAAAATGTAAAAATATAAGTTATGAGTTATGTAGCAATTTTTTCACTTTGTTTGACCGCTTTATAACTTCAGAATTAGCGATGCTCTGTCTTTTCTTGATTTTTTCATACAAAGTTTGAGATTTAAGTCCTTTATTATTTTTTTTTTTTATATATTTATCCACATATGTACATGATATTTTTTTAATAAATTTACAAGGATTATCTAGTCACCTAAATCCAGTAGCGGTGACTGAGAAAAAAGAATATAAAACTTATAGAACTAATATTACAGTCCACAGAAATATTTATATTTTACTTTCGTGCGGCATTACTATGATGCCTGCTCTGCGCAAACATTAAGTAAAACAAAACACAACTAAAACTATTAAACTAAAAAATTAAGAACTAAACAACATAAATATCTTATAAAAACACTATGTACATCCAAGTCTGCTCCTAGATACCCCCAGAAAATTCTCAAAAGTGAAAGATAATCATTTCAGAATATTGGTTATACTATCTATGTTACTTGTTTTAAATAACCAATCTTTGGATTTATGTAAAAATATTTTCAATGTTGCACAGGTCCTAATTTCCTTTGGTAGGCAATTATATGCCTTCGGTCCTACCGCCAAAAGAGAATTTTGAAAAACTTTTCTAGAGGCCCTCGGTCTCCTCACATGCAACAAAGAATGACCTCGCGTATTGTAGTAAGCGAGGTCATTATCATTATTGCCACTTCGAATGAAAAATATTTTTAAAACTTTAAAAATAAATAAATGTTTAAGGGGTAAAATTTTTAAAAATTCAAAAAGAGGAAAAGACGGTTCTAGCTTACTCTTAAATAAAATAACTCGTACAAAAAACTTCTGCGTGGTCACCAAAGGTTTCAATGCTGATTTGCTTGCACCACCCCAGCATTCAATTGCATATTGCAATTGGGAATGAATTAACGCAAAATAAAGGATACGTAGCAGCTCTGTATCACAAATTTTCCTCAAATAATAAAAATTTCGAATATTCCGTCTGATTTTGGAATGTATATATTTTATATGTTCTTCCCAAGACATTCTACTGTCCAAATAAATATCAAGATATTTTATTTTATTTACATTTTCAATAGACTGGCAAGAACATGCTGTATGACTTACGCACAATACATCATGATAAATTAAATTTTGTTTAAATCCTAGACCTCTTAAATCAAAATTTATATATTTAGTCTTTTCTATATTAACAATCATCCCGTTCACGTTACACCAATCCCTTAATACAACCAAATCATGTTTAATATACTGTTCGTTAAGATCCCATTCACTATTGATATATTGCAAAGCAGTATCATCCGCAAATGCTCCAATTCTACCCTTGAAGCTTTGGTCCAATAAATCGTTAATGAATATTAAGAAAAGTGTTGCAGCCAAGACAGATCCCTGGGGGACTCCTATTATGATTTCCTGCTTATTGCTGAGGTGATTATTCACGCGAACTTGCTGCATACGACCGTTTAGGTAACTAGCAAACCAATTCAGTGCAATGCCTCGAATAACGACAGCCTCTAATTTCATTAATAAAATTTTATGATCAACGAGATCAAACGCCTTCGAGAAGTCTATGAAGACTCCAGTGGCTTTATTTTTGTTATTAATAGCGGAGTAGATGTTAGTCATAAAATCAACAACAGCTTCTTCTGTGCTTCGTCCCTTTGTAAATCCATATTGCCTGATATTAAAAAAACTTAAACTATTTAAATAATTCAATAACCTAGTCTTCATAACTTTTTCAATAATTTTGGAAAACACTGATAAGAGAGCAATTGGTCTATAGTTACTTATAGATTCAACCTTACCTTTTTTGTAAATTGGGACCACTATAGTATTCTTCAATAGTTCCGGAAATATTCCAGTACACAGACCTAGATTTATTATTACAGACAAAGGTTGAGATATTGAATGCACTATATTTTTTATTAGATTTACAGTAAAATTATCACAACCTGTAGACTTCTTATTTGCTAATTTAGATATTATATCAGTGATCTCAATCTTATCAGTAGGAGAAACAAAAAACGATTTTATTGACGAAACTAATTTTAGCCTATAAGCCGAACTTGGACTACTTGGTACTGAGTTTTTATGCATATTTACAAAATAGTTGTTAAATTCGTAAATTGTTGATTATTATTATTATCTTTATTCTTATTATTGTTCTCATTTTAATGTATGATGTAATAACCTCCAATGGGAAGTCGTTACACTTTCGTGACACTGCCATTGCTAAGTCTTTCACTACATTTTGTCCATTCTTGAGTAAACTAGTAGTTCTGTGAACAGTAGACCTCGCTCGTTGAAATAAGAAATGTGGTTTTGAGCTTAGATTAAAAATAGTGTGCCAGTAAGGAAGTAAGCACAAGGTTTAGCCAGTGAAACATTATTTACAATTCCCGCGATTCCGGGATTTCTAGTTCTCGTTTTTATTTCTTTTCTTGAGCTTTAACTGCTAAAGATTTTCTTTTAGAGGCATTGTGTTTTATTTAGGTTAATAATGCGTAAGATAGCTAAAAATATCGCGTTATAGAGGGACAACATACAATTAAATATTTACATACTTAAATAACTTAACAATGTATCATAAGTTAACTTAAGTTCCATATCATATTCCAATATTAGAAATAATGAAAACAAACGATGTTAAAACGTCGTGATAGTGCTCTCAACCCATGTACCAACACTGACGGCAACCATATCCATTGCTCTGACGCTCCACCAGTCCACCCTGTGTAAATAACAGGAGTTGTAAGTCATTTAAATAGGTAATGTTTGTGTGTTTACTAACAAATTATATCGTTTTTAGAAGGTTATAATAATATACAAAATGTGTGAGTTAACACTTTTTGTTCTATTTAAAATCGCACATTCCCTACTAATATATATATAAATAAAATTAGAGTTTTGTCTGTACATTGCTTAGAATCATAAATGTTTTGGTTATTGTTTCGTTTCATACAATAGGAAAGCCGAAAAGCGTCTTATTTCAATTTCTGCCTGTATGTATGTCTTGTGACGCTCAAGATGATATTTTATGTTGTCTTCTCCGGAAAAACGAAAAAACAGATTATGATGAAACTTTTATTTTTTTTTTGTGTATTCTCTAAAAGCTAGATAATGTTTTTATCGACTTGAAACTGGTGTTATGTCCTTTTGAAATAAAATAACGAACACTCAAAAACCCAGTTTTGAGATATATTAGACACAATTTGTTGCAAGATGTCTTACATAACTTTTTTACATAACCATTATTACAGGAAGATCGTCTCTGCGCGCGTGTGTTTAGTACATATCTGCTAGGGAATTATGCAGAACTATGCATTTTATTGTAATGATTATTTATTTATGCTTTTGCACTAAGTAATAATAAAATGATAAAATGTAGTATTCAATCTTACCTGTGACAAAAGTCGAATCCACGAGATTTCGTTTTCTGAAGTAGACGTATAGCCCAGTCGGTGTAGGTTACAACTACCAGTAATTTGCAATACGGCTGATTTTTTATAATAATTACCTTAAAGTATGTAGATTAATATAAAAAAAGTTTACCAGTCTATCGATTTCCCAAAGTCGAAAAAAATCTATTTTTTTCTATATTCCTTAATATTTCGAGATGGAATGAAGATAAAGAAAAATAAAAAACCACCGTTTAGAGAAAGTATTTTTCAATTAAAAAGGTCATATGTATTTCTTTCCTCCGAGCAATGGTTTGTCTGGAAAAAATTCGATAATGCAGGTATGTATTTTGCAGCAGGGGAAATCACTAAAAGTTGAAATCTCATTCATATATGGCTCATTCTAAATTGGCTGAATTTTAATATATCGAATTGAAATTTGACATAGGAGTTAAAATATATATTTTAAACATTTATGCTGAGTCTCAGCTTGTTATTTTGAAAATGACCCGATCTAGAGCCACTTGATTTATCAATAGGTTTCTCGATTTTAGGAGTACCGGACCCACGAAGTAATTTATGTTTCTTTTACCTTCATCTCGTCATACTGCAGAACTGCAACCTTTTCATGTTTTTCTTTTCTTTCACCAGCTACATTCATCAAATGGAAAATATCATCAAAAAACCCTCTTCGTATATTTATTGGTTATCCATCTGTTCAAAGTAGACCAACTTGGCAAAGGAAAGCGGCATTTTCTTTGAAGATATAAGTATGTTCGTTTTCCAAGATAGTGCAAAATTAGAGCTACTGAAATTTCATCGATTGTCCATTTAACTCTTTTTTTATTTTCAAACAATAAATCTAACTGATTTTTTGTGAAAATTGTACTAAGTTTGTCTTTAACTTTTTTTCTGTTAACTTTTGTTTATGTTTTTTCCCATTCAACGCCTTAAAGAAGTTTGAAAGCCTACGAATTTTTAAAGATTTTTTCCTCAAAATGTGCTGTTTCTTCAATAACTGTGCCTTGAGAATATTATTTTAATTCTGTAGTTCTATACATCTTTGATTTTGACAGCTAACTGGTGACTCGATGGTTTCCGTCTCATTTTTGCTTATAAATAACATTTTGGCTTCAGACAAACTTTCAGAAACTTATAATGAATCGACAAGTTTTTTGTTTTTTCTGTTTAAATACCTGTCTTTTCTGTTTCCTACCAAGCTTCCATTTTCTAGATTTTTAAAATTTGGAGTAGGCCTAATTGCTAGTTTTTGAGAAGGAACAGCTGTGGGTTTGAGCTTTTTTTACTAGGTGCATTCAATAGCTCTGCTTTAAGATCTCGTTCATAGTCCTCAGGCAAAAAATGGTTTGAACATACAGAACACGAATCAGGGTTCCATTTCTCTTCCCGCCTACACAAGTGAACACATTTATTCCTTATTTCAAGGTCTTTAGGAAAGTTAAAATAGACCACGCCATCGACCTTTGTTTTGATGTGGCTATTATTGCAGACAGCAACTGTACACCGTTTACCCGGCATTTCTTTAAAATAAAACAAACTAATTGTTACATACCGTTAACAACGACGTTACAACTACTGAGACACTATTAAAACTAAGTTCCGATACACTTGTAAAAGCTGATGAATACAAAACACTATGAACAAAAACACAACCTCATGGTACGAGTGATTCTACTGAAATACTAAAATGGCGGGCGGCAGAGCAAGAAGCAGATGGCTGTGCCAGGTCACTGCGTGACGTCAAAGCTAGCAGGCATTGTGGACTGCAGGGCGAGGCTGGAATGCGTCAACCTATATACTCTATCAACCTTGTTTCGCATGGTCAGAAATGAGATCAGTGCCCCCTAAAACCCCCTAGTACCAATTTTCGCTTTTTTTATCCATTTTTAGAGGTTTCAAACAAATTATGCACTTTATATGCACTTTATGCACTGTTAAGATTAGAGGGTAGGTTTAAGAAGTAAATATGGACAAATATAATTAAAATAAAGTTTAGAATAGTTTAGAATTTACCAGCCCAAGACGAAGACACAGAAAGTGGAGCAACATTGTGTAATAACGCAAAATGTTGTGAAACAGCTGACTAGAACAAGGCACACTTACAAAGACACACTTACAAAGACACACTTGGACAATCTGACAAACTATAAAAGGGTCATACTGACCTAGCTAGGACTAGTATTTTGTGTGACGGGCAGAGGCTCTGTGGGACAGAGTTGGTTTTTTGTGAGGCAGAGAAGACTCTGCTGGTCGGGAAGCGATCATTTTGGCTGGACGTTCCGAGAGGGTGCCAGTTGGAATGATTGTGTGAACAGATTGTCACATAAAAGTGATTATGTTTCGTTTTGGTTAGATTAAAGTAAAAGCTCATTCGAGTCAGTATTCACAAGCAAAGATATTTCTTTATGTGTTTCGTCTTGGGGAAGCATTGCCAAATTGATTTAGTTAGAATAATAAAGACAAGTTGATTAGCGTTATAAGAATTAGTTACTCATTATAGTGTTTTGTTTTTATCAATTGTAAAGAGAGTTGAGCATAATAGAAATTAGTTATTCATTGTAG